>CM057348.1:75438719-75741805 GCA_030015575.1 Agapanthus africanus
TCTTTGCTCTCAAGATTTGGCGCCATTATATACTTGGTGAACGAGTGAAAATCTACACAGATCATAAGAGTCTGAAGTACGTGTTTACTCAGAAGGAGTTGAATAGCGGCAGAGAAGATGGTTAGAACTCATGGCGGACTTTGACATCAACTTGCAATATCACCCAGGGAAGGTGAATGTAGTACCTGATGCTCTTAGTCACCAACCATTAGCGATGAATCTCACCGCGCAGTGGAAGCTTCAACAAGACTTGCATCAGATGGAGATTGAAGTAATCATGCCAGGTAATGCTTCAAGTTTGATGAATTTACAAGTTCAATCAACCATTGTCAATCAGATCAAGACAGCTCAAGCAAGCGATGCTAAGTTGCAAAAGATCAGAGAACAAGTGGAGAATGGACTCAGAATAGACTTCATCATCCATGGAGACGGATCTTTGAGATACGGCAGCAGATTGTGTGTACCAAAAGATCCTGTTCGGGAAGAGTTAATGAAAGAAGCTCACAGCTCTCCCTACTCAGTACACCCTGGAGGTACCAAAATGTACAAAGATCTATGTCAGAATTATTGGTGGTATGGAATGAAGCGTGAAGTAGCCAGAAGCATCGTAAAATGCTTGGTGTATCAGTGAGTAAAGGCTGAACATCACAGGACTGCTGGATTACTTCAACCGTTACCAATCCCAGAATGGAAGTGGCAACATATCACGATGGATTTTGTGACTGCTCTTCCTCGCAGCACAAAGGGTAACGATGTTGTATGGGTCATTGTGGATCGACTCACAAAGTCGGCTCACTTCATCCAATTTCGAGTTGGCCAATCAACTGAGACACTAGCAAAAAAGTACATGGAGGTAATAATCTAATTAAGATTTAAACTCTTCATAATGTAATATCTCTGATACCCATGAACTCATACATGAAATTGTGAGACTTCATGGAGTACCGGTCTGCATTGTCTCCGATCGTGACACCAGGTTCCGATCGCAATTTTGGCAGAGTCTGCAAGCAAGCTTGGGAACAAGTCTGAACTTCAGCACGACTTATCATCCACAAACAGATGGTCAGTCGGAACGAACTATTCAGATCTTGGAGGATATGCTCAGAGCGTGTATGCTAGACTTCAAAGGATCGTGGGAAGATCACCTACATCTTGTAGAGTTTTCGTACAACAACAGCTACCAAGCAAGCATAGGAATGGCACCTTTTGCAGCATTGTATGGAAGGAAGTGTCGTTCGCCATTAAGTTGGGACGACATCGGAGATAGGGAACTTCTTGGACCGGAGATGATAGTAGCGACTGTTGATGTGGTTCGTACTATCAGGGAAAGGATGCGTATAGCCCAAGATCGACAGAAGCACTGGGCTGATGCAAAGAGACGACACTTGGAGTTCCAGCCAGGAGATCACGTATTCTTGAAGATATCTCCGAACAGCGGAGTGATCCGTTTTGGAAGACGGGGTAAATTGAGTTCGAGATATATTGGACCGTTCGATATACTCGAATGAGTCGGTGAAGTGGCATACCGTTTAGCGCTTCCACCTTTATTGGAAGGAGTGCATAATGTGTTCCATATATCCCAACTTAGAAAGTATGTGAGTGACCCCAGCCATGTACTTGATCATTCCAAGCACACTATACAACCCGATTTGTCTTGTGAGCAACAGCCCGTGGAGATCCTGGACAGGAAAGTGAAGACACTTCGGAACAAGCAAGTTAATTTGGTTCGAGTGATGTGGAGGAAAGACACTCCAGGAGAGTCCACTTGGGAAAGGGAGGATGAAATGCGTACTAGATATCCACACCTCTTTGTAAACTAGTTCTCAAATAAAAGTTGTAAATTTCGAGGACGAAATTTTTGTAAGGAGGGTAGACTGTAACAACTCCATTTTTAATGTACAAAGAATTGATTTAAATTCAATGTATACTTGGAGTATTTACTGTGGCTGATATTTTTTAAGTATTTAATCCACTCCATAATTACAAGAAGGAGCTTGTAGCTCATTGGTAATACCTTGCACTGCTGAACCAAGCCACCAGAGTTCAAATCTCATGCCCCACATTATTTTTGTATTTATTTTGTTTTAAATTCTTTTGGAAGTCAACAGTCAAAACGCCATAACTCACAAAATTTGTACTGAACATAAAAAAGTAAAAACACCATAAATTCCCCCTTGAGTTTCCCCGGCCCCCAACTGCCTGACTCGGTCCGGCGCCGCCGGCCGGACTCGGCCGGACAGTCAAATCGTCAATACGGAAAAGTTCCGTCTTGACCTGGTCTTCTCACCTGCACACTTTAAATATTTGGATCGGTTACCTAATGCCCATTAAATCCCTTTAACTCCAAAGTTTTAATGATTTTAATGATTTTATATATTTTTTTTTATTAAAAACCCTAACCCTATATAAACACCCAATACCCTCTACCCTCTCATCCTAAATTTCTAAGCCCACTCTCTCAAAATTCCAAGAGAACTTGGTACGTTAGAAAACGAGCGAAAGGCGAAGCGCTGACGAAATCGACGGAGACATTCCGGTGATCGTGCTAGGAGCTATCAACGACGATTCGACGCGCTGGCAAACCCTCTACGTTCCTCTCACTCCCCAGCGTTGTCCAAACCCGTAAGTCCCCTTTTTTTACCTTTCTTTTATTCCATTAAAATACGACTTTTCAAACCCGACGGAAATCGGAACAAACCGATTTCCGATTCGGTTTTCTATCAAATCTCACTTATCACCAATTCTATAATGCTTAAACATCTCTATGTTGACAATTAATCACTTAACAATTAATTTGAATAAGTTTTCTCAGATGAAATGATACCGTTTCAATTTATCGTATTTCTTTCACTTAAATACCACAATGTTTAGTTTTCATATTTAACCCCTTAACATTGCTATACCTTAAAAAAGATCACGAAATAATGACCTACCTCCACACACACGCAAATACAACCCTAAATGATATCATCAAAACTTAGAATACGATAATACAAGATTTTACATTTAAATGCCCTTTTCTTATAAAACCTTTTCTAAAAGTTTTAGGTTTGATACACTTTCGAACAAATATCTTTTAATAGGAAAATACGATATGTCGTGAATATCTATCGTTTATCTAAACCTGACTTTGTGGTGTCTAGGTTAGGCAAGTGAGAAAAGGTAATTTTAAAAGGCCCATCTCACGATTCGTGAGCGGATCCCTCCTTTTCTCATTTGTACTTACATGGCCACAATTGGCGGTGAAGAGGCGATTTGAGACTTCTAACGACTTGTCGCTTAGACTATTTAGAAATAGTCTAGTTGAAATATAAAACCCTAGAATCTAAAATACGGAAAATCAACTTTTGCAAATAAATACCTTTTACTTTAATAAAACCGTATTCTAAGGATTGGTATTTATAAATTTTTGCAAAGCACCACTACAATCCACCTTTGGGGAACCCGTTAGGGATAGTATGGTTTATCGTGCACTCTCGGCTTAGTAGTGCGAGATTCAGACCTCCGCAAGGAGCATTCGGTCTCGAAAGGTTTAAAATACGATATCTTAAGAAAATGATATTTTTATATAAAATATTTATTGAAATTATTTTTGTATAAATATATGTATATTATCATTAAAAGATCTATTTTGTTATAATATAAATATCCCACTTTTTCTAAAAATCACAAGACTAGATTTTTACATTAAAATACCATGAATTTCAACTAAATCAATATTACAGATAAATACCTTTATTTATGGAATTAGAATATTTTCACTAAGGAATATCACAAAATAAAATTACACTCATTATAACTATAAAGACGAATAATAAATACTGTGGGTGTATCATGAAAACTATTCAAAAGTATTTTTATATAAAACCCCCTCAAGTTTTATAAATTACAATAAGGACCCTAGCAATTATAGAACTTCGATTTACATTTCTTTTGTCTGACTCGGGTTTGAGTCTGATTATTTCCGACTTGAATATGATTCAAGTCAATCTACATTCTTTAATATTCTAACTCAATATGAACACATGAATTCCAGAATCCAGTTATCAATCTATATAACTTGACTGAATCAAACCATGGATATACATCCATTATTCCGTTATTCCATTTACCTGATTATGCAGTTACACTCTGTTACTGATATCATGGTTTTGGTCAGTCATCCAACTTATACAATAAAATAATACAAGCAAAACACTACGGGGTTTAAGGGGTAGATTGGTGCGGAAGGTGTTAGAAGTGGTATGAGACGGTAAGATTAAGACACCTAACCTATATTCCGTTGCTGTTGTACCGTGGTTTAACGGTTCCTTGTACATTCCGTTTGCCCTGGTCTCTAGCATACCGAGACCCCTCTCGTATACACTGGCATCCTTCCATACCAAGTTACAAACAACAGCGTAAACACAATATCTTATAATATTATACTTTAGAAGATACCTCTTATTCTGTAATTTCTAATTCTTCCTTATCTTTGGGACTTACCGAGCGACCTGTTCGCTGACGACATTCTATTTCTTTCTTCTTGAATGTCGTCAGGTATTTTGGACCCGTCAGAGATCGAGCCCACCGGTGAAGATTTGGATCAGTTTCACGAAGACCCCGAGCGCTAGACATTGTACCTTGTTCTATTCAGTATTTTCATTTCCTGTTATGCCATTGTTTAGGCATCGCTTTCATTTCAGATGTATTTACTTTTCATGCATTGTACAAAAGAATGTTATTAATAAAGTTACCGTTATTTTTTTATCTCTTGTCTCTTGTGATTTACCTTTATATTGCTTAGATACGCTTAGCATATTTACTTCACAGTAAATACGTAGTGGGCCTCGTCGCGTTCCCTTCGCTGTATACCGGGAAGCGGGGCATGACAGTGTTATCCGTAACCGCTGCACATGGACGGCAGGATTTGTATCGTTTTCAAAGACGATTACCGTGTTGATAACACAGTTTTTTAAGTTGTCTACCTTAAATAGGTAAGCACCCATATCTCCGACTCCCTGAGATTTAAGAGACTGGTCCCGCTTAAACCTATGTTTACTAGGGTCCTTATTGTAATTTATAAAACTTGAGAGGGTTTTATGTAAAAATAATTTTGTATAATTTTCAAAATACACCTCAAGTATTTTATTATCGTCTTTAGAGTTTTCATTGATGTATATTTTATCATTGTTACATTTCTAGTGAAGAAACCTATTTTTTTTATAATATATGGTATTTATTTGTAATGTATTGAACTTGTATGGAATTGCATGGTATTTTCATGTAAAGTGATTTTTTTGATTTAGAAGAGTTGAATTATTTATACTATATCAAAAATAGATATTTTAATAATACATACATATATATATATTTATAAAATAATTAATTTATTATTTTTCTAGAAATCTCATTTTCTTAAGATATTTGTATTTTTAAATCTTTCGACCGTATGCTCCTTGCGGAGGTCTGTGTCTCGCACTACCAAGTCCGAGGATGTGCAATAATTCCCACCATCCCGAACGGGCTCCCCAAATAGGTTGTAGCGGCGCTTTGCAAAGATTGGTTTAAAATACATAATCTTGTAGAAAAAGGTTTAATAGTAAAAAGTATTTATGTGTAAAATTGCATTTTCCCGTATTCTATGTTCCTGAAAAGTATCGTGCGATATTGCATATGAGTGTTGTGAGGAGGTAGATCATTACCTCGTGATCTATTTAAAGGTATAGTAAGAAATTATGATATTTAATGTCGAAACTAAACTACATGGTATTTTACTGAAAAAGTACGATAAAAATTACAATATGAAATATTTTGCTATGAAACTTGTTCATGATGTTTTGTTAATATTTAATAGTCATGATGTGAGGGTTTGGTATGTTTGTATTTAAGAAAAGATGAAATTTTTAAGAAGAACCGAATCGGAAGTCGGATTAACTCCGCTTCCGTCGGGTATTAGAAATACAAGTTTTTAGAGTAGACAAGAGAAGTAGGAAGAGGGACTTACTGGAATTTAAATTAGAGAAGAGGAATAGGGAGTGGTAAGAGGTGCCGGTGCGTCGTTTCGCCGTCGGAAATTCACCGGAGCATCACCCTTCGCTAACTCCACTTGTACACACAAGTTTAGACATTTTTCTTGAGAGTTTGGACAGAGTTTTGTAAGTGAGGAGGAGTGAGTTTAGCTATGGTATTTATAGGAAAAACTAGGGTTAGGGTAGATAAAAAGGTGTGAGGAAATTGTATTAAATTTTAAAAAAAGATTAATGGGATTTTCAATGGCTCTGTTAATGTGCAGGGTTTTTAAACATGACGGGGGTTTCAAGAAGACAAAAAGACACAGAAGTCATGAAAGGAGATCGGCAATCCGAGGGGGATCAGCAGGCGGCAGCGGCCGAGTCACCGGCCCGATCCGGCCGAGTTAGAGCCGGGCTCGTCGCCATGTGTCATATGCCTCTTGGTCTATCTCCTGGGCTATTTTGTTTTATATGTGACTTTTGGATTTACGGGTTAAGCACGTGTAGGCTCTTGGGCTTCTAAATATTTAAAAGAAAATTAATTAGAAAACAATGTGGCTAATGGGATTTGAACTCTGGTGCTTTGGTTCAGCAGTGCAAGGTCTTACCAATGAGCTATAAGCTCCTTCTTGCTATTAAAAAGCAAAACAAATACTTATAGTATTCACAGGAAATGCAAATACCCCAAGTATACATTAACTTTTAAACAAATTTTTTTTGTACACTAAAATTGGAGTTGTTACATATCATTGCCACTTCTATATCACCTTTGCGTTTCATCAGAACACCCCGTATCACTACGAAGATCCACATTTATTGGATAATCCATCGTATAGTTACATACGAACTCGAAGGAACTTGTTCCAGATTCGAGAATGGATTCTGGTTCTGGAGAGATTGAATAGGATTATTCGGTTGTTTTTTTCCCTTACCTTCTCTCATGTTACAAGAGCTTCTAGGATTTGGAGAGTACACCTATTGCGCTTATTGGATAGTCTTCTTCCAAACCATAGGTAGGTGCCAAAAGGTGGGGAAGGAAGAAAACCAATTAGCCTAAGTGTGGTGTACAAAAGGTAATAATGAAGAAAACCAATTAGCCATCTCAAGATCGTGAGTGGGGTAATTCTTCTCATGCTTCTTCAGCTGCCTAGAAGCATACGCAATCACCCTATCGTGCTGCATCAAAACACAGCCGAGCCCCACTCGAGAAGCATCACAGTAAACAACATAGCCGTCCGACCCAGAAGGTAAAGATAGAACTGGTGCTGTCGTCAACCGAGTCTTCAACTGCTGAAAACTCTGCTCGCACGCATCAGTCCAAAGAAAAGGAACTCCCTTCCAGGTCAGTCCAGTCAGCGGTGCAGCGATACTCGAGAAATCCTGCACAAAACGGCGATAATAACCAGCTAAGCCCAAAAAGCTGCGGACCTCAGTCACCGATACAGGTCTGGGCCAAAGCTGTACAGCCTCGATCTTCTTCGGGTCCACCAGAATACCATCACCAGTCACCACATGACCCAGGAAGTCAACACTATCAAGCCAAAACGCGCACTTTGAGAATTTAGCATACAGCTGGTGCTCTCTCAATATCTGCAAAGCAATCCTCAAGTGCTGCACATGCTCCTCACGACTCCTAGAGTAGATCAGTATGTCATCAATAAATACAATAATAAACTGGTCAAGGAACGGCCTGAAAATCCGGTTCATCAGATCCATGAACGCTGCAGGTGCATTGGTGAGTCCGAACGACATCACCAAAAACTCATAATTCCCATAGCACGTACGAAAAGTAGTCTTCGGAATGTCGTCATTCCGAACCCGCAACTGATGATAACCCGAACGCAAATCAATCTTTGAAAAATGTTTCGCACCCTGGAGCTTATCAAATAAATTGTCAATGCGAGTTAAAAGATACCTATTCCACACCGTAACTCGGTTCAATTGACGATAATCCACACACAGCCTCAAACTGCCGTCCTTCTTCTTGACGAACAAAACAGGAGCTCCCTACGGCGAAACACTCGGACGCACAAGTCCTAAATCAAGCAACTCTTACAATTGACCTTTAAGCTCTCTAAGCTCTGCTGGAGCCATCCGATAAGGCGGTATAGAAATAGGCTCCGTGCCAGGAATCAGATCAATGCAGAACTCAATATCGCGCTCCGGCGGCAACCCAGGTAACCCGTCGGGAAAGACATCGGGAAACTCTCGCACGGTAGGAACCTGGTCCAACGAATCCACTGTGGCTCCAGTACCATGAATGAAAGCCAAGAATCCCCGACATCCCCTCCTCAAAAGCCGACTAGCGCACAGGACAAAAATCAAACTCTGAGGAGCGGCACCACAGTCCCCCTGCACAACAACCACTGACTCACCGTGAAAACAAAACCTAACTGTCTTCTCGCGGCAGTCCACAGACGCGTAGCAAGTAGCTAACCAGTCCATGCCCAGCAGAACGTCGAAGTCCAGCATCTCAAGAAGGATCAAGTCCACGGGCAAAACTCTGTCCCCTATACGGATAGCACACGACCGGAACACGTGTCGTGCAACAAACGACTCTCCTACAGGAGTAGCCACGACCAGCGGCTGATCTAGCCAACAAGACTCTCGGCCTAACCTCGGCACGAAGTGTGTAGAAACATACGAATGCGTAGATTCCGGGTCAAAAAGAACATGTGCATCAAAAGAACATACAGAAAGGGTACCTGAAACCACAGTATTGGACGCCTGAGCGTCCTAGTGAGTCAAGGCAAACACCCGAGACTGCCCTCTACCGGCAGCTGGCTGACCTCCGCCTCTACCACCTCGCCCTTTCGGTACAAAACCACCGCGACCCCGACCTCTCTGCACAAGAGTATGACGCGGAGCAACAACCGGCATAAGGGGAAACACCTTCTGAGATGGAGAAGGTGGTAAGGTAACCTGTGGTACAGCTGCCTCACTCACACGTGGCTCAGCACAATCTCGAACCCGGTGACCCATACTCCTGCACCGGTAACATCCAGAAACAAACTGCCGACCCTCCTGAGGGTAAGAGCTAAAAAGCCGACCTCGTCCGGAACCTCCACTATCTGAACAGGAACTGTCACGACGTCTAAACGCCCGCCTCTCTGTCGGATCCCCAGTATGAATCTTCTTCGGTTCCGGAGCAACTGACGACTCATAAAGACGCTCCTCTACCAATAGGGCTGCATCCACCGCTGCTGCATATGTGTCGCAATGCTGAATGTTGATGGCTAGGAACAACTGGGTAAGCAGGCCTCGAACAGACCTCTTCACCCTCATCTCCTCAGTCGCCACCAAGTACGGAGTATATACCGACAGCTCGGTAAACAATACATCATACTCCGACACTGTCATCCCCGGAGTCTGGTGTAACGACTCAAATCTACGCGCTCTCGCATCCCTGACGCTCGGTGGAAGAAAACGGGCGAGAAATACTATCATAAACTCAGCCCAGGTCATAGGAGCAAGACCCGAGGCTCTGCCCCTCTCCAACGACTCACACCACTTCTGGGCCAGACCCTCCAGCTGGAAACTCGCAAACTCTACCCATCTCTCGTCGGAGCATCGGAGTGAGTGACAAATCCTGGCCATCCGATCGATGAACGACTGCGGATCCTCAGTAGCATCTGTGCCAGTAAACACCGGAGGCCTCAGCCTCATGAACTCCGTCAGTGACACGGTAATAACCTCCGGAGCTGCAACTGCAACCACCGGAACTGTAGGTACCATCGTGGTCCTTGCAACGGGTGGAACAACTGCCTGCCCCTGCGCTCGAATGGCCTCTACCAAAGTCCCCATCATCTGGCGCGGGTCCTACATACCAGCCCCAAACATAGCAATGTGCTCCGGTATGAAAGGCGTACCGCCCTGGTCAGTTCTCGCCTCATACGAGTCAACTCTGACCTCAGCCCTCGCGGCCGCTATCTGTGCCCTCGTAGTCTTCGGCGGCATAAAGGCTGGAAATTGAAACAAGATTCGATAAGGAAACAGGAATCGAATCACAAGGATGTATATCATCACAGAGGAATATCAATGTTTTTTGTATTTCTGCAATTGCAGGAATCGGCAATCGAAGACAAATTGGTTGGAAAGTGAAATTTGCATGAAGTCCGAATTGAATAGATACTAAGAAAGCGTCTTTCGTGATGAAAGTTCGGATTCAGGAATGAGAAAGAAATCAGACGATGCTTCGACTATGTCCGAAGGCAAAACTTCTGCGGAATCGACCACTTACAACAAGAAACAACCACCGGCGTTTGGGGCAGCACCAGCATTTTGGTGCATTCTTAACTCCTAAGGTCACTTAGGCGGGGTACCGTGTCGTAAGTATGCCGCGGAACATACACACGCTACGTCACTCTCCTTAAGCTACCTACTCCATGATACCAAGATCATTCTACACTCTGAAAGGTAAAACCTAACGCTCTGATACAAACATTGTGACGACCCAAAATTTGGCCCGTAACCGGCACTTAAACTACGTAACGTCTACAAGCGTACGCAACTTAAGTAAGCCGAAACCCAGAAATCTAAACCACCCAAAACTGGATCAAAGGAGAAAAACATAGTTTTAAACGTTTAGAAAATCACAAGTAAAATTTCTAACTGTAGTTTTCTTTCCTAAAAATTTCGGCAGCACCTCCTTTGTAAAAACTAGCCCCGAAAACGGGTAAAACACAGATAATATATAAAGCATCCCAAACGGGAGCAAATCATGCCCAACGGCGGAGACAACCACCACAAGATATAAATACGACGCCGAAGCAAAGAATATAAAGGAACACTGCATAAAGAGGTAAAACTTTTCAACATAACCGGCTCCCACGAGCACGGCACCCAACGTCACTAAAATATACAACACAGAAACCTCACAACTCGTCTCTAAGTCATATACAAACAGTGGTAGATGGAGAATACTAGATCCAACAAAAGATATACAATGTACAGACAGATAACTGCAACCCACCTAAAAGCAACGGCCTCACAGCCAAACGTAGCGGTATCCGCAAAAGTAGAGATGATAAGACGCCCTGCCGCGACTACTCTGAGGGTAAGTCCTGCAAAACACTGTGGCACAACGGGGGTGAGTTGCCAACTCGTGAATAGTAAATAATATCATACTGAAATCGCAAGTATGCACTAACAACAATGATCAATAGCATGTAAGCTGGTAGCATGAGTATGACAATATGAATATGCAACTATCATGATCAAGGTACACCACCAGGGTACTATATCTACATGAATCAAATGCATATCAACTGAATATTGAGTGCAGGATAGTAATAATCTCATGCACAAATTATAAGCATGGAAAAACACGGTGTAACTCAACAACACCCCAAATCCCAAAATACTCAGATCGGCCCTCAGATCCTGTACGTCTCATGGAACCTGAGTGTCAAACATCGACACTCTAAAACATCATGGAAACCAGTGCCTAACATCGACACGTAAATACTCGTATCCATACGTTCCTCGAAACTCAAGTATCCCACTTCGATACTTGTGTTCCACGTATCGGTCTTTCTGATATCCATACGTTCCTCGAAACCCAAGTATCCTATCTCGACACTTGTGTTCCACGTATCGGTCTGTCAAAATCCATATATCTCTCGGAATATAAGTGCCTAATATCGACACTTGAAATTCCCATATCGCATGAAAACATATCTCAAATGCGTAAATCCATGTAAAATAGCATATGCAACATAAAACATCAATATAAGCATATCACGGAAAAAGTCCGCTATATTATGCATCAAGTCATTAAATATATCTCGCGGTTTCGAAAATCCAAATCAAAAATACATATATATACAGCGTCCCATTCCACCGATATATATGTTATAAAAACTGATCATGTAACAATAGCAAGGTATATGTGCGAACATGTAGGTATAGTATGGCATATATATAAGCATGTAGGTATACAGATATGCTATGTGTCATATGCGCTATCGCACAAGTATAACTGTTTCAATGTCGCTAACCAATAGCACCGTATATCAATGAGCATTTGTGTTGTGCGTATCATGGCAATTACCGACAGTGTGTGTGTGTAGCATATCATTGGTGCTCATGCAACATGGATTGTCAATAATAGTGAAGTGTACAAAGGATACAGTATTAGGCACAACAACTAACTATATGCAATGTGAATCAAGCAATATCTCTATATAAGCACATAAACATACGGCTAATATCATATCATATCTAGCCCTGACGCTTAGCGCTATATGATTGATTTCGCCGTAGATGTTAAATCTACTCACCAATGGTCTCCAGTTATGAAAATCTGACCACCTGCTTCCCCTTGTTCGCAGCGTCTGAAGTCCCCGCTTGCGACGCTATAATTCCACAAACATAAGAAATAGTGCAAATATCTCAGAAATCGACCGATATAACGTAAAACTACGTATTAAATAACGCACCAACACTAAACTAACTCGCGAGTGTACGTCTAGTGGCTAACATGCGCTGAGGCACTACTAAACCAAACTGAGTACAGCAGCTGCATCAGATCACGATTCGTGTCGGATTACGTAACACGCGGATATAAACTACTAAATTATAGGTAAACGATCCCAGATTTTGCATACTGTAAATACTAAAAAAGTAAACAGTACCAAACACCTCTAACCAACAGCAGACAGATACCCACAAAAAAACCAACACCCAACACTCCTCAAAAACCGGTGTCGCCGGATTTTCTCCTTGGGTCGCCGGCCCCGGCTGGTGGGGTGGGTTTCGTGTCTCAGGTGGTGCTTCAGGGTCACTAGTACATCACTACAATTTTGTTTGGTCACTCACTAAAAATTCCAGGTCACAGCAGATACAGAGGCTCTAAAACGACACTAAAAACACGATATTTCACAAATCGATATAAAAAGTGTTCTACGCTACAACCAGCGAGCTAAACAATATAAAAACTTCTAATTATCATATTAGGGATTATACCTATCAATTTTAGCTCACAAGATTCAAGCTTTCCTAGTTCCAAATGATTAAAGAGCAAGAATCAAGACTTGGTGTATTTTTGTGATTTATTTTGGGTTTTTGGGGATTTAAAAGCTTTGAATTGATGCAAAATAGAAAGGAGATGCGTAAGGGCAGTAGGAAAGGGAAGGATCTCGGCCAAGTGAGGAGTTGGGGGTTTTGTCAGGAATTTCCTAGAAATTTCAAGCATTAAATGCAATAAATGCATTCACATGCACACATGCATGCACCTCTTGATTCTTTTCTTTTCTTTTCTTTTAACACTTAAGTCCCTAGTCCACACAATGAATCTAGATATTATATGGGTTTTTGGTTAACTCAAGAATTAATCTATGAAAAAGATTGGAAAAGAGAAATTTCCCAAAAAGCGAATACCGCATTAAAATAATATTAAAATTGGGAAAAATTCTAATTGAACCAAAACGTCCCATATACCCCCAAAGCTTGCGCACTAGCTTTATTTTAGCTAAACTATGTACTGACAAGTCTATATGGTCATTTGAATACAGTCAGGTTAAAACGGAAAATATCGACAATTTAACCATAAAACGGAAAAATTCGCATAACGATTTCTAAAACGTTACAATCTCCCCCCTATAAAAATTCGGTCCCCGAATTAAAATTGACTACTAAGCGTACCTTCAAAGAGATGAGGGAATTTCTTCCGCATCTCGCTCTCGGCCTCCCAAGTGATCTCCTCACTAGTAGGGCTACACCAAAGAACCTTCACAGATGGTAAGACATTTGACCGAAGTTTCTTCACCTGCCGATCCAAAATAACTACCGGCTGCTCGGTAAACGAAAAATCGTGCTCAAGCTGAACGGTCTCGTACTGAATCATGTAAGAAGGATCATGAAGGTATCTACGAAGTATCGACACATGGAAAATGGGGTGAACATCCGGAAAACTGCGCGGGAGCGCCAAACGATAAGCAACAGAACCCACTCGCTCAAGGATCTCGAAAGGACCTATAAATCTGGGACTGAGCTTCCCCCTCTTCCCAAATCGCATAACGCCCTTCATCGGAAAAATCCTCAGGAATACGTGATCCCCCACTGCGAACTCAAGTCTGCGACGACGACGGTCAGCATACAACCTCTGTCTGCACTGGGCTGCTCTCATCCTGTCCTGAATCAGCTGGATCATCTCCGTAGTCTCCTGAACTTGCCGGGGTCCCAAAACTCTACACTCGCTGAGTTCAGTCCAACAGACTGGTGATCGACACTTCCTACCATATAAAGCCTCATAAGGTGCCATCTGAATAGTCTCCTGAAAACTGTTGTTGTAGGAGAACTCAATCAACGGCAAGTGACGATCCCAACTGCCACCAAAATCAAGCACACATGCACGGAGCATATCCTCCAGAGTCTGTATAGTCCGCTCCGACTGACCATCGGTCTGTGGATGAAAAGCGGTGCTAAAACTCAACCGGGTATCCAAAGCTTCCTGAAACTTCTGCCAAAGACGACTAGTAAACTGGGTACCTCTATCGGATATTATGCATGTGGGAACACCGTGCAAACGCACAATCTCATCTATATACAAGTGTACTGAGCATAACCGAAAGTAGTCTTCACTGGAAGGAAGTGAGCCGCTTTCGTCAACCGGTCAATAATTACCCAAATGGAGTCATACCCTCTACTGGTCCTGGGTAGACCCATAATGAAATCCATGGAAATCTGCTCCCATTTCCACTCCGGAATGGGTAAAGGCTGCAACTCTCCAGCCGGTCTCTGATGCTCAGCCTTGACTTGCTGACAAGTCAGGCACCTCGAAACGAAGTCCGAAATATCGCGTTTCATCCCTTCCCACCAGTAAAAGTCTCTCAAGTCACGGTACATCTTGGTGCAACCTGGATGAACGCTAAAGGCTGACTGATGTGCCTGCTCTAGGATCTCGCGTCTCAACCCATCAGTATCTGGTACACACAAGCGATTCCCGCATCATAGCATACCCTGGTCATCAATCATGAACTCCGAAACTGTACCCTGTCGAACAAGCTCAAGAATCTTGGACAAACGGGCATCACTGGGCTGCGCCTTACGGATACGATCAAGTAGTAGTGGACGGGCGCGGACATGAGCAAACTGTCCCCCAGCGGAAGTGAACTCGAACTGCACTCTACCATCACACAAGAGCTACCAATCTGCAGAAGACTGACGCTGAACTGCGCTCAACTGGGACAAGCTACCCCCGGGCCTACGACTCAAGGCATCAACTACCATATTCGCCTTGCCCGGGTGATAAAGGATCTCACAATCATAATCCTTCACTAGCTCCATCCACCGGCGCTGTCTCAGATTCAGATCCCACTGCTGGAAGATATACTTCAAGCTCTTGTGATCCGTGAAGATCTGACACGACTCTCCGTACAAGTAGTGCATCTAAATCTTCAACGCAAAGACCACCACGGCCATATCAAGATCGTGAGTAGGTAATTCTGCTCATGCTTCTTCAGCTGCCTAGAAGCATACGCAATCACCCTATCGTGCTGCATCAAAACACAGTCGAGCCCCACTAGAGAAGCATCACAGTAAACAACATAGCCGCCCGACACAGAAGGTAAAGATAGAACTGGTGCTGTCGTCAACCGAGTCTTCAACTGCTGAAAACTCTGCTCGCACGCATCAGTCCAAAGAAAAGGAACTCCCTTTCGGGTCAATCCAGTCAGCGGTGCAGCGATACTCGAGAAATCCTTCACAAAACGGCGATAATAACCAGCTAAGCCCAAAAAGCTGCGGACCTCAGTCACCGATACAGGTCTGGGCCAAAGCTGTACAGCCTCGATCTTCCTCGGGTTCACCAGAATACCATCACCAATCACCACATGACCCAGGAAGTCAACACTATCAAGCCAAAACGTGCACTTTGAGAATTTAGCATACAGCTGGTGCTCTCTCAATATCTGTAAAGCAATCCTCAAGTGCTGCACATGCTCCTCACGACTCCTAGAGTAGACCAGTATGTCATCAATAAACACAATAATAAACTGGTCGAGGAACGGCCTGAAAATCCGGTTCATCAGATCCATGAATGCTGCTGGCGCATTGGTGAGTCCGAACGATATCACCAAAAACTCATAATGCCCATAGCACGTACGAAAAGCAGTCTTCGGAATGTCGTCATTCCGAACCCGCAACTGATGATAACCCGAACGCAAATCAATCTTTGAAAAATGTTTTGCACCCTGGAGCTGATCAAATAAATCGTCAATGCGAGATAAAGGATACCTATTCCACACCGTAACTCGGTTCAATTGACGATAATCCACACACAGACTCAAACTGCCGTCCTTCTTCATGACGAACAGAACAGGAGCTCCCCACGGCGAAACACTCGGACGCACAAGTCCCAAATCAAGCAACTCTTGCAATTGACCTTTAAGCTCTCTAAGCTCTGCTGGAGCCACCCGATAAGGCGGTATAGAAATAGGCTCCGTGCTAGGAATAAAATCAATGCAGAACTCAATATCGCGCTCCGGCGGCAACCCAGGTAACTCGTCGGGAAAGACATCGGGAAACTCTCACACGGTAGGAACCTGGTCCAACGACTCCACCGTGGCTCCAGCATCATGAATGAAAGCCAAGAATCCCCAACATCCCCTCCTCAAAAGCCGACTAGCGCACAGGACAGAAATCAAACTGTGTGGGGTGGCACCACGGTCCCCCTGCACAACAACCACTGACTCACCGGGAAAACAAAACCTAATTGTCTTCTCGCGGCGGTCCATGGACGCGTAGCAAGTAGCTAACCAGTCCATGCCCAGCAGAACGTCGAAGTCCAACATCTCAAGAAGGATCAAGTCGACGGGCAAAACTCTGTCCCATATACGGACGGCACACGACCGGAACACGTGTCGTGCAACAAACGACTCTCCTACAGGAGTAGCCACGACCAGCAGCTGATCTAGCCAACAAGACTTTCGGCCTAATCTCGGCACGAAGTGCATAGAAACATACGAATGCGTAGATCCCGGGTCAAAAAGAACATGTGCATCAAAAGAACATACAGAAAGGGTACCTGAAACCACAGCATTAGACGCCTGAGCGTCCTGGTGAGTCAAGGCAAACACCCGAGCCTACCCTCTACCGGCAACTGGCTGACCTCCCCCTCTACCACCTCGCCCTCTCGGTATAAAACCACCGCGACCCCAACCTCTCTGCACAAGAGTCTGACGCGGAGCAACAACCGGCATAAGGGGAAACGCCGTCTGAAGTGGAGAAGGTGGTAAGGTAACCTGTGGTACAGCTGCCTCGCTCACACGTGGCTCAGCACAATATCGAACCCGAAGACCCATACTCCCGCACCAGTAACATTCAGAAACAAACTGCCGACCCTCCTGAGGGTAAGAGCTAAAAAGCCGACCTCGTCCCGAACCTCCACTATCTGAATGGGAACTGTCACGACGTCTTAACGCCCGCCTCTCTGTCAGATCCCCAGTACGAATCTTCTTCGGTTCCGGAGCAACTGACGACTCAGAAAGACGCTCCTCTACCAATATGGCTGCATCCACCGCTGCTGCATATGTGTCGCAATGCTGAATGCTGATGGCTAGGAACAACTGGGTAAGCAGGCCTCGAACAAACCTCTTCACCCTCATCTCCTCAGTCGCCACCAAGTACAGAGCATAAACCGACAGCTCGGTAAATAATACATCATACTCCGACACCGTCATCCCCGGATTCTGGTGTAACAGACTCAAATCTACGCGCTCGCGCATCCCTGACGCTCGGTGGAAGAAAACGGGCGAGAAATACTATCATAAACTCAGCCCAGGTCATAGGAGCAAGACCCGAGGCTCTGCCCCTCTCCAACGACTCACACCACTTCTGGGCCAGACCCTCCAGCTGGAAACTCGCAAACTCTACCCATCTCTCGTCGGAGCATCAGAGTGAGCGACAAATCCTGGCCATCCAGTCAATGAACGACAGCGGATCCTCAGTAGCATCTGTGCCAGTAAACACCGGAGGCCTCAGCCTCATGAACTCCGTCAATGACACGGTAATAACCTCCAGAGCTGCAACTGTGACTACCGGAACTGTAGGTACCATCGTGGTCCCTACAACAGGTAGAACAACTGTCTGCCCCTGCGTTCGAATGGCCTCTACCAAAGTCCCCATCATCTTGCACAGGTCCTGCATACCAGCCCCAAACATAGCAATGTGCTACTGCCCTGGTCAGTCCTCGCCTCAGATGAGTCAACTCTGACCTCGGCCCTCGCGGCCGCTCTCTGTGCCCTCGTAGTCTTCGGCGGCATAAAGGCTGGAAATTGAAACAAGATTCGATAAGGAAATAGGAATCGAATCACAAGGATGTATATCATCACGGAGGAATATCAATCAATAACTCCTAAGGTCACTTAGGCGGAGTACCGTGTCGTAAGTATGCCGCGGAACATACACACGCTACGTCACTCTGCTTAAACTACCTACTCCATCATACCAAGGTCATCCTACACTCTGAAAGGTAAAACCTAACGCTCTGATACCAACTTTGTCACGACCCAAAATTTAGCCATAACCGGCACTTAAACTACGTAACGTCTACAGGCGTACGCAACTTAAGTAAGCCGAAACCCAGAAATCTAAACCATCCAAAACTGGATCAACGGAGAAAAACATAGTTTTAAAGGTTTAGAAAATCACAAGTAAAATTTCTAACTCTAGTTTTCTTTCTTAAAAATTTCGGCAGCAGCTCCTTTGTAAAAACTAGCCCCGAAAACGGGTACAACACAGATAATATATGAAGTATCCCAAACGGGAGCAAATCACGCCCAACGGAGACAACCACCACAAGATATAAATATGATGCCGAAGCGAAGAATATAAAGGAACAGTGCATAAAGAGGTAAAACTTTTCAATATAACCGGCTCCCACGAGCTCGGCATCCAACGTCACCAAAATAAACAACACAGAAACCTCACAACTCGTCTCTAAGTCATATACAAACAGTGGTAGATGGAGAATACTAGATCCAACAAAAGATATACAATGTACAGACAGATAACCGCAACCCACCTAAAAGTAACGGCCTCACAGCCAAACGTAGCGGTATCCGCAAAAGTAGAGATAATAAGACGCCCTGCCGCGACTACTCTGAGGGTAAGTCCTGCAAAACACTGTGGTTCAAAGGGATTAAGTTGCCAATTCGTGAATAGTAAATAACATCATATTGAAATTGCAAGTATGCACCAACAGCAATGATCAATAGCATATAAGCTGGTACCATGAGTATGACAATATGAATATGCAACTATCATGATCAAGGTACACCACCAGGGTAATATATCTATATGAATAAAATGCATATCAACTGAATACTGAGTGCGGGATAGTAATAATCTCATGCACAAATTATAAGCATGAAAAAACACGATGTAACTCAATAACAAACCAAATTTCAAAATACTCAGATCGGCCCTCAGATCGGCCCTCAAATCCTGTACGTCTCATGGAACCTGAGTGTCAAATATCGACACTCTAAAACATCATGGAAACCAGTGCCTAACATCGACACGTAAATACTCGTATCCATACGTTCCTCGAAACCCAAGTATCCCACTTCGACACTTGTGTTCCACGTATCGGTCTTTCTGATATCCATACGTTCCTCGAAACCCAAGTATCCCATCTCGACACTTGTGTCCCACGTATCGGTCTGTCAGATATCCATACGTTCCTCGAAACCCAAGTATCCCATCTCGACACTTGTGTACCACGTATCGGTCTGTCAAAATCCATATATCTCTCAGAATATAAGTGCCTAATATCGACACTTGAAATTCCCATATCGCGTGAAAACATATCTCAAATGCGTAAATCCATGTAAAATAGCATATGCAACATAAAATATCAATATGAGCATATCACGGGAAAAGTCCGCTATATTATGCATCAAGTCATTAAATATATCTCGCGGTTCCCAAAATCCAAATCCAAAATACATATATATACAGCGTCCCATTCCACCAATTTATATGTTATAAAAACCGATCATGTAACAATAGCAAGGTATATGTGCGAACATGTAGGTATAGTATGGTGTATATATAAGCATATAGGTATACAGGTATGCTATGTGTCATATGCGCTATCGCACAAGTATAACTGTTTCAATGTCGCTAACCAACAGCAATGATCAATAGCATGTAAGCTGGTACCATGAGTATGACAATATGAATATGCAACTATCATGATCAAGGTACACCACCAGGGTAATATATCTATATGAATAAAATGCATATCAACTGAATACTGAGTGCGGGATAGTAATAATCTCATGCACAAATTATAAGCATGAAAAAACACGATGTAACTCAATAACAAACCAAATTTCAAAATACTCAGATCGGCCCTCAAATCCTGTACGTCTCATGGAACCTGAGTGTCAAATATCGACACTCTAAAACATCATGGAAACCAGTGCCTAACATCGACACGTAAATACTCGTATCCATACGTTCCTCGAAACCCAAGTATCCCACTTCGACACTTGTGTTCCACGTATCGGTCTTTCTGATATCCATACGTTCCTCAAAACCCAAGTATCCCATCTCGACACTTGTGTCCCACGTATCGGTCTGTCAGATATCCATACGTTCCTCGAAACCCAAGTATCCCATCTCGACACTTGTGTTCCACGTATCGGTCTGTCAAAATCCATATATCTCTCAGAATATAAGTGCCTAATATCGACACTTGAAATTCCCATATCGCGTGAAAACATATCTCAAATGCGTAAATCCATGTAAAATAGCATATGCAACATAAAATATCAATATGAGCATATCACGGGAAAAGTCCGCTATATTATGCATCAAGTCATTAAATATATCTCGCGGTTCCCAAAATCCAAATCCAAAATACATATATATACAGCGTCCCATTCCACCAATTTATATGTTATAAAAACCGATCATGTAACAATAGCAAGGTATATGTGCGAACATGTAGGTATAGTATGGCGTATATATAAGCATATAGGTATACAGGTATGCTATGTGTCATATGCGCTATCGCACAAGTATAACTGTTTCAATGTCGCTAACCAATAGCACGGTATATCAATGAGCATTTGTGTTGTGCGTATCATGGCAATTACCGACAGTGTGTGTATAGCATATCATTGGTGCTCGTGCAACATGGACTGTCAATAATAGTGCAGTGTACAAAGGATACAGTATCAGTATCAACAAGTAACTATATGCAATGTAAATCATGCAATATCTCTATATAAGCACATAAACATACAACTAATATCATATCATATCTAACCCTGACGCTTAGCGCCATACGGGAGATTTCCCCGTAGATATTAAATCTACTCACCAATGGTCTCCAGCTATGAAAATCCGACCACCTGCTTCCTCTTGTTCGCAGCATCTGAAGTCCCCGCTTGCGACGCTATATTTCTACAAACACAAGAAATAGTGCAAACATCTCATAAATCGACCGATATAACGTAAAACTACGTATTAAATAACACATCAACACTAAGCTAACTCGCGAGTGTACGTCTAGTGGCTAACGTGCGCTGCGACACTACTAAACCAAACTGAGTACAGCAGCTGCATCAGATCACGATTCGTGTCGGATTACGTAACATACGGATATAAAACACTAGATTATAGGTAAACGATCCCAGATTTTGCATACTGTAAATACTAAAAAAGTAAACAGTACCAAACACCCCTAACCAACAGCAGACAGATACCCACAAAAAAACCAACACCCAACACTCCTCAAAAACCGGTGTCGCCGGATTTTCTCCTTGGGTCGCCGGTCCCAGCCGGTGGGGTGGGTCTCGTGTCTCAGGTGGTGCTTCAGGGTCACTAGTACATCACTACAATTTTGTTTGGTCACTCACTAAAAATTCCAGGTCACAGCAGGTACAGAGGCTCTAAAACGACACTAAAAACACGATATTTCACAAATCGATATGAAAAGTGTTCTACGCTACAACCAATGAGCTAAACAATATAAAAACTTCTAATTATCAGATTAAGGATTATACCTATCAATTTTAGCTCACAAGATCCAAGCTTTCCAAATTCCAAGTGATCAAAGAGCAAGAATCAAGACTTGGTGTATTTTTGTGATTTATTTTGGGATTTTGGGGATTTAAAAGCTTTGTATTGATGCAAAATGGAAAGGAGATGAGTAAGGGCAGTAGGAAAGGGAAGGATCTCGGCCAAGTGAGGAGGTGGGGGTTTTGTCAGGAATTTCCTAGAAATTTCAAGTATTAAATGCAATAAATGCTTTCAGATGCACACATGCATGCACCTCTTGATTCTTTTCTTTTCTTTTCTTTTAACACTTAAGTCCCTAGTCCACACAATGAATCTAGATATTATATAGGTTTTTGGTTAACTCAAGAATTAATCTATGAAAAAGATTGGAAAAGAGAAATTTCCCAAAAAGCGAATACTGCATTAAAATAATATTAAAATTGGGAAAAATTATAATTGAACCAAAACGTTCCATATACCCCCAAACCTTGCGCACTAGCTTTATTTTAGCTAAACTATGTGCTGACAAGTCTATATGGTCGTTTGAATACAGTCGGGTTAAAACGGAAAATACCGACAATTTAACCCTAAAACGGAAAAATTCGCATAACGATTTCTAAAACGTTACAATATTGTTCTTGACTCGCCACCAGTTTTAATAAAATGGATTCTTTTCAGAAAATATTAGTGGGAGTATGGTAAAACTGGAAGTGATTCCAGAACCACAAACGATTACTGAAAATTTAATAGAACCTAAAAATTCAATTGGTTTCGACGTTCCATTAGCCACTCCACAGATTTGGTAGGTAACCTAGGCACCCGATGTCACGCCCCGCTTCCCGGTATACGGCGAAAGGGACGCGACTGGTCCGCTACGTATTTACTCTGAAGTAAATGCGCTAAGCGTATCTAAGCAATATAATAAGAAAATCACAAGAGACAAATAAAACAACAACTTTATTTATTCACATTCTTTCTGTACAATACATGTAAAGTAAATACAACTGATAAAAAGCAATACCTAAATAATGGCATAACAGAAATGAAAAGTACTAAATGGAAAGTGTACAATGAACTAGAGTTCGGGATCTTCACTGAACTGGTCCAATTCTTCAGTAGTAGGCTCGATCTCTGATGTGTCCAAATCACCTAACGACATTCAAAGAAGAAAGAAAGAGAATGTCGTCAGCGAACAGATCGCTTGGTAAGTCCCAATTATAAGGAAGAATAGAATAGACAGAATGAAAATGTAGTTTTTAAAGTTGTATTATATTGTTATAATATTGTGTTAACGCTGTTGTTTGTAGCTTGGTACAGAAGATGCCAGTGTATACGAGAGGAGTCCCACTTACACCGGGGACTTTGGTAACCCGTAGTCCAAGACTCCGTCGATAATACCACGGAACAACGGCATGGATTTAATTACGTCTTAAGTGACCACATCGTGCCGCCTTTAACATATTCTATACCAGTCTACCCCTTAAACCCCGCAGTATTATCTTGATTGTATTGTTGTATTGTATTGTATTGTCTTGTATTGTTGTATTGTATTGTCTTGTATTGTAAACTGTATAGATTGTATAATTGGATGACTGACCGAAACCATGATATCGGTAAACGGATGCAACCGTAGAATCATGTAAATAGAATAACTGGACAACCATGTAAATGGAATGTATATCCATGGTTCGTTCGGTCATGTTGTATAGGTTGATAATTGGATTCATGGATTCATGTTAAATTGTAATATTGTAGATTGTAGATTGTAAATTGTAGATTGTGTTAGTTATATGTGTGCCCTAGAGGCCATTACTGTACATACGATGTATATTGTAGTGGATGCTTGGACATATATAGGGAGGACTTTCTTGCTAGACATGATAGTACGCTATCTGGTTATACTTTATCTTAACGTGTACTCTGATTGTCTCTTTTGTTACATGTTGATAAAGCCCTTAGGATTTGTACTCGACTACTGGGACTATGATAAGATCATACTAGTGGGGCCACGATAGTCTATGAGTACATCCTATAACTGTTCCTAGTCGAGGGTGTGTCGAGACAGGGCATCGATACACCAGAGTAGACTAGCGTATACGCATCTTGACCCATATGATGGGCGATGGATGATCCCATATCCATCGGTGTGTGACATCAAGGATGGTGTACGGGTGCTCAGTGGAGACTGGGTACACTGGACGGACTTGCCAAGAACTCCTAGATGATATATATACCTATTGTCAGATAGCAGTTCTCTGGTGACACTTGTACAGGTTAGTCTGTAGACCCGAGATCGTCATAGAGTCTTGTGTGATTCCCACTGTACTTTGATTTCCTCCCTACCACGGCTCTACTGAGTTGTGCAAACAGGTGGATTTTGGGTACAGTCCCGAATCATATGGAGACAGTGAGCGATAGGAGGGGTTTCGTCTCTCCCGGTATAGGGAGTTGATGTCGCGCTATGTTTGATCGGCTATAACACCTAAATCCCTGGCCAGGGTTCTCGGGGTTTACTGATAAGTGTTATCAGTAGTTCCTCGACCTGTTATTAGCCATAAATCACCATGACTTATAAAGTTACTGGGGTCTAACATTTACCACCCCTAGACTTCATATGCGACGTATCAGATGAAGAGACTGGACTGTACGGTAAGTGTTGCTTACATGCTCGTAAGGGTTGTGATGAGTTCGCTCGTCGGCCACCTTTTCGTCATGTACCTGGGTAGCCGTTACGTACAGCTAGTGACACTGACATGCTTGTGGTTAAACCCATTGCTAGTGTACTGACGAGTCTTTAGAGTCCCACACAGAGGGTTCCCACGTTCAGGCAAAAGATGAAGAGACCGTAAGTTGTTACGGCAGCCGTAAGGTGTTACGGCAGCCGTAAGGTGTTGCGGCAGGTTTTCGATTATGTTCGTGTAATTGTTACAGGAATAATAATCGGAAGAATAATACTGGCCGGATACCGGTATTATATTATTGGATTAATGGTATTCGAATTTTTCGGAATTCGGATGCGGGTATACAGTATACGGTATACGGTATACGGAGGAGGGGTATTTTTATAATTGTTAGAAGAATACCTTCTAGAAGGTGCCACCTCATAATGACATAATTATGACATCATTTATTTTGTGAAAATAAATTAGTGAGGTGTAAATTAAAAGGTATAAGCATGATAATGTGGTTGTTGAAGTGGATGTACTATTAAAGCATGATACTTCTTTCATAATACATGCTTTAGTTAGTGCTATTTTCTTTTTCATCATGCTTAAACTTTTTAATTATGAAATGCACTTATCATCTCCTCCACTTCTTCTTATAAATACCTTCACATGAGATATGAAATCAAGGCATTCAAATCCTACACAAAATTATGATAAGTGTATCATAACAAGTGTATAAGAAGAAAGAAAGAAAATGATGGTGATCATTCTTCCTAGCTTAAACCCTCACATGAGATGTGAATCCAAAGCTTAGGATTTCAAGTTAATCCAATATACCTATCTCTACATCATCCTAGTGACCTTTTCTAGCAAATTCGGTCTCTCGGTTAAACTCTTGAGAAGAGTTTCTAGCTTGCACGAAAACTCTCGGGTGGATCATCTAGGTCTTCGGTGGCCGGAGATCGAAATCGTCGGCAACATCTAAAGGAGCCAAGGAGTTCACCAAAAGAGGAGAAAGGAGCAAAGGAGTTGCATCCAAGAGAAGACCCGAAGGACCGTATCATCAAGGTATAATCCCTAACATAGTAGATAAGATCTCTAGTTAGGGTTTACTAGTTGTGGTTTAGACAAGATCTTCGGTTAAGTGTGTGTTGTATGCAAAGAAAATTTTCGTTCATCGCTTCCGCCGCGCCACAAGAGTTGTGGGAGCATGCAGCACTCACCAACATGGTATCAGAGCCTAACTAAACCACAATTGGATGTTAGCCAAAAGTTAGAAGCTCGATCGACAGTTTTTTCTCCCGAAAACTCGTATTCTGCCCTTGCTGCTGTCAGTTTTTGAAAGTGTTCCAAAATTAATTTGACATGTCTTAAAAATACAAGCAGGGTTTTATAAGAACACTGTAGAAAGTTGGAGTCCTAACTCGACTAAAGCGCCGCGGATACGTAGCCAAACCCATGGTTTGGACGCAGATCCGCCGCCGAGTTGAGGCCGCGTCGACTCAGTTTTCTACAGTGATCTTATATTGAAGAATTAGGGTTTTGGGGACATGTAGAATTTTATAAAGGTGTTTGTACAGGGACATGTCAAGTGTTGGCATGGTTTAAAAAATTATCGATCGAAATTCTAAAGTGCTTGGCTAATCGGGATTTCTTTTTTGTGTTTGAAACGTCCGCTAATTGCTATATGACAATTAGTGGAGGTTGCACATATGGATATCATGAGATGGTATGTGTATATGAATGTGTTGGATCGTTGTGATGAATGGCCAGGGGGTGAGAAGAGTGTTTTTCCTTTTCTATCATTCCATGTAATTTGTAAAAATCAATGTTATATTGTATAATTTCTTTTTACTGTTTTTGCTCGTAGGATAGACCCAAGGTGGGGTGCACAAACTACCGGGTTCTCCAAGTGCCGAGTGGCCTACTCAATTGTTGAGGAAGGTTGCTACACTTCGAGTGGCCTACCCAGGAAGTCAACACTATCAAGCCAAAACGTGCACTTTGAGAATTTAGCATACAGCTGGTGCTCTCTCAATATCTGTAAAGCAATCCTCAAGTGCTGCACATGCTCCTCACGACTCCTAGAGTAGATCAGTATGTCATCAATAAATACAATAATAAACTGGTCAAGGAACGGCCTGAAAATCCGGTTCATCAGATCCATGAACGCTGCAGGTGCATTGGTGAGTCCGAACGACATCACCAAAAACTCATAATTCCCATAGCGCGTACGAAAAGTAGTCTTCGGAATGTCGTCATTCCGAACCCGCAACTGATGATAACCCGAACGCAAATCAATCTTTGAAAAATGTTTCGCACCCTGGAGCTTATCAAATAAATTGTCAATGCGAGTTAAAAGATACCTATTCCACACCGTAACTCGGTTCAATTGACGATAATCCACACACAGCCTCAAACTGCCGTCCTTCTTCTTGACGAACAAAACAGGAGCTCCCTACGGCGAAACACTCGGACGCACAAGTCCTAAATCAAGCAACTCTTACAATTGACCTTTAAGCTCTCTAAGCTCTGCTGGAGCCATCCGATAAGGCGGTATAGAAATAGGCTCCGTGCCAGGAATCAGATCAATGCAGAACTCAATATCGCGCTCCGGCGGCAACCCAGGTAACCCGTCGGGAAAGACATCGGGAAACTCTCGCACGGTAGGAACCTGGTCCAACGAATCCACTGTGGCTCCAGTACCATGAATGAAAGCCAAGAATCCCCGACATCCCCTCCTCAAAAGCCGACTAGCGCACAGGACAAAAATCAAACTCTGAGGAGCGGCACCACAGTCCCCCTGCACAACAACCACTGACTCACCGTGAAAACAAAACCTAACTGTCTTCTCGCGGCAGTCCACAGACGCGTAGCAAGTAGCTAACCAGTCCATGCCCAGCAGAACGTCGAAGTCCAGCATCTCAAGAAGGATCAAGTCCACGGGCAAAACTCTGTCCCCTATACGGATAGCACACGACCGGAACACGTGTCGTGCAACAAACGACTCTCCTACAGGAGTAGCCACGACCAGCGGCTGATCTAGCCAACAAGACTCTCGGCCTAACCTCGGCACGAAGTGTGTAGAAACATACGAATGCGTAGATTCCGGGTCAAAAAGAACATGTGCATCAAAAGAACATACAGAAAGGGTACCTGAAACCACAGTATTGGACGCCTGAGCGTCCTAGTGAGTCAAGGCAAACACCCGAGACTGCCCTCTACCGGCAACTGGCTGACCTCCGCCTCTACCACCTCGCCCTTTCGGTACAAAACCACCGCGACCCCGACCTCTCTGCACAAGAGTATGACGCGGAGCAACAACCGGCATAAGGGGAAACACCTTCTGAGATGGAGAAGGTGGTAAGGTAACCTGTGGTACAGCTGCCTCACTCACACGTGGCTCAGCACAATCTCGAACCCGGTGACCCATACTCCTGCACCGGTAACATCCAGAAACAAACTGCCGACCCTCCTGAGGGTAAGAGCTAAAAAGCCGACCTCGTCCGGAACCTCCACTATCTGAACAGGAACTGTCACGACGTCTAAACGCCCGCCTCTCTGTCGGATCCCCAGTATGAATCTTCTTCGGTTCCGGAGCAACTGACGACTCATAAAGACGCTCCTCTACCAATAGGGCTGCATCCACCGCTGCTGCATATGTGTCGCAATGCTGAATGTTGATGGCTAGGAACAACTGGGTAAGCAGGCCTCGAACAGACCTCTTCACCCTCATCTCCTCAGTCGCCACCAAGTACGGAGTATATACCGACAGCTCGGTAAACAATACATCATACTCCGACACTGTCATCCCCGGAGTCTGGTGTAACGACTCAAATCTACGCGCTCTCGCATCCCTGACGCTCGGTGGAAGAAAACGGGCGAGAAATACTATCATAAACTCAGCCCAGGTCATAGGAGCAAGACCCGAGGCTCTGCCCCTCTCCAACGACTCACACCACTTCTGGGCCAGACCCTCCAGCTGGAAACTCGCAAACTCTACCCATCTCTCGTCGGAGCATCGGAGTGAGTGACAAATCCTGGCCATCCGATCGATGAACGACTGCGGATCCTCAGTAGCATCTGTGCCAGTAAACACCGGAGGCCTCAGCCTCATGAACTCCGTCAGTGACACGGTAATAACCTCCGGAGCTGCAACTGCAACCACCGGAACTGTAGGTACCATCGTGGTCCTTGCAACGGGTGGAACAACTGCCTGCCCCTGCGCTCGAATGGTCTCTACCAAAGTCCCCATCATCTGGCGCGGGTCCTACATACCAGCCCCAAACATAGCAATGTGCTCCGGTATGAAAGGCGTACCGCCCTGGTCAGTTCTCGCCTCATACGAGTCAACTCTGACCTCAGCCCTCGCGGCCGCTATCTGTGCCCTCGTAGTCTTCGGCGGCATAAAGGCTGGAAATTGAAACAAGATTCGATAAGGAAACAGGAATCGAATCACAAGGATGTATATCATCACAGAGGAATATCAATGTTTTTTGTATTTCTGCAATTGCAGGAATCGGCAATCGAAGACAAATTGGTTGGAAAGTGAAATTTGCATGAAGTCCGAATTGAATAGATACTAAGAAAGCGTCTTTCGTGATGAAAGTTCGGATTCAGGAATGAGAAAGAAATCAGACGATGCTTCGACTATGTCCGAAGGCAAAACTTCTGCGGAATCGACCACTTACAACAAGAAACAACCACCGGCGTTTGGGGCAGCACCAGCATTTTGGTGCATTCTTAACTCCTAAGGTCACTTAGGCGGGGTACCGTGTCGTAAGTATGCCGCGGAACATACACACGCTACGTCACTCTCCTTAAGCTACCTACTCCATGATACCAAGATCATTCTACACTCTGAAAGGTAAAACCTAACGCTCTGATACAAACATTGTGACGACCCAAAATTTGGCCCGTAACCGGCACTTAAACTACGTAACGTCTACAAGCGTACGCAACTTAAGTAAGCCGAAACCCAGAAATCTAAACCACCCAAAACTGGATCAAAGGAGAAAAACATAGTTTTAAACGTTTAGAAAATCACAAGTAAAATTTCTAACTGTAGTTTTCTTTCCTAAAAATTTCGGCAGCACCTCCTTTGTAAAAACTAGCCCCGAAAACGGGTAAAACACAGATAATATATAAAGCATCCCAAACGGGAGCAAATCATGCCCAACGGCGGAGACAACCACCACAAGATATAAATACGACGCCGAAGCAAAGAATATAAAGGAACACTGCATAAAGAGGTAAAACTTTTCAACATAACCGGCTCCCACGAGCACGGCACCCAACGTCACTAAAATATACAACACAGAAACCTCACAACTCGTCTCTAAGTCATATACAAACAGTGGTAGATGGAGAATACTAGATCCAACAAAAGATATACAATGTACAGACAGATAACTGCAACCCACCTAAAAGCAACGGCCTCACAGCCAAACGTAGCGGTATCCGCAAAAGTAGAGATGATAAGACGCCCTGCCGCGACTACTCTGAGGGTAAGTCCTGCAAAACACTGTGGCACAACGGGGGTGAGTTGCCAACTCGTAAATAGTAAATAATATCATACTGAAATCGCAAGTATGCACTAACAACAATGATCAATAGCATGTAAGCTGGTAGCATGAGTATGACAATATGAATATGCAACTATCATGATCAAGGTACACCACCAGGGTACTATATCTACATGAATCAAATGCATATCAACTGAATATTGAGTGCAGGATAGTAATAATCTCATGCACAAATTATAAGCATGGAAAAACACGGTGTAACTCAACAACACCCCAAATCCCAAAATACTCAGATCGGCCCTCAGATCCTGTACGTCTCATGGAACCTGAGTGTCAAACATCGACACTCTAAAACATCATGGAAACCAGTGCCTAACATCGACACGTAAATACTCGTATCCATACGTTCCTCGAAACTCAAGTATCCCACTTCGATACTTGTGTTCCACGTATCGGTCTTTCTGATATCCATACGTTCCTCGAAACCCAAGTATCCTATCTCGACACTTGTGTTCCACGTATCGGTCTGTCAAAATCCATATATCTCTCGGAATATAAGTGCCTAATATCGACACTTGAAATTCCCATATCGCATGAAAACATATCTCAAATGCGTAAATCCATGTAAAATAGCATATGCAACATAAAACATCAATATAAGCATATCACGGAAAAAGTCCGCTATATTATGCATCAAGTCATTAAATATATCTCGCGGTTTCGAAAATCCAAATCAAAAATACATATATATACAGCGTCCCATTCCACCGATATATATGTTATAAAAACTGATCATGTAACAATAGCAAGGTATATGTGCGAACATGTAGGTATAGTATGGCATATATATAAGCATGTAGGTATACAGATATGCTATGTGTCATATGCGCTATCGCACAAGTATAACTGTTTCAATGTCGCTAACCAATAGCACCGTATATCAATGAGCATTTGTGTTGTGCGTATCATGGCAATTACCGACAGTGTGTGTGTGTAGCATATCATTGGTGCTCATGCAACATGGATTGTCAATAATAGTGAAGTGTACAAAGGATACAGTATTAGGCACAACAACTAACTATATGCAATGTGAATCAAGCAATATCTCTATATAAGCACATAAACATACGGCTAATATCATATCATATCTAGCCCTGACGCTTAGCGCTATATGATTGATTTCGCCGTAGATGTTAAATCTACTCACCAATGGTCTCCAGTTATGAAAATCTGACCACCTGCTTCCCCTTGTTCGCAGCGTCTAAAGTCCCCGCTTGCGACGCTATAATTCCACAAACATAAGAAATAGTGCAAATATCTCAGAAATCGACCGATATAACGTAAAACTACGTATTAAATAACGCACCAACACTAAACTAACTCGCGAGTGTACGTCTAGTGGCTAACATGCGCTGAGGCACTACTAAACCAAACTGAGTACAGCAGCTGCATCAGATCACGATTCGTGTCGGATTACGTAACACGCGGATATAAACTACTAAATTATAGGTAAACGATCCCAGATTTTGCATACTGTAAATACTAAAAAAGTAAACAGTACCAAACACCTCTAACCAACAGCAGACAGATACCCACAAAAAAACCAACACCCAACACTCCTCAAAAACCGGTGTCGCCGGATTTTCTCCTTGGGTCGCCGGCCCCGGCTGGTGGGGTGGGTTTCGTGTCTCAGGTGGTGCTTCAGGGTCACTAGTACATCACTACAATTTTGTTTGGTCACTCACTAAAAATTCCAGGTCACAGCAGATACAGAGGCTCTAAAACGACACTAAAAACACGATATTTCACAAATCGATATAAAAAGTGTTCTACGCTACAACCAGCGAGCTAAACAATATAAAAACTTCTAATTATCATATTAGGGATTATACCTATCAATTTTAGCTCACAAGATTCAAGCTTTCCTAGTTCCAAATGATTAAAGAGCAAGAATCAAGACTTGGTGTATTTTTGTGATTTATTTTGGGTTTTTGGGGATTTAAAAGCTTTGAATTGATGCAAAATAGAAAGGAGATGCGTAAGGGCAGTAGGAAAGGGAAGGATCTCGGCCAAGTGAGGAGTTGGGGGTTTTGTCAGGAATTTCCTAGAAATTTCAAGCATTAAATGCAATAAATGCATTCACATGCACACATGCATGCACCTCTTGATTCTTTTCTTTTCTTTTCTTTTAACACTTAAGTCCCTAGTCCACACAATGAATCTAGATATTATATGGGTTTTTGGTTAACTCAAGAATTAATCTATGAAAAAGATTGGAAAAGAGAAATTTCCCAAAAAGCGAATACCGCATTAAAATAATATTAAAATTGGGAAAAATTCTAATTGAACCAAAACGTCCCATATACCCCCAAAGCTTGCGCACTAGCTTTATTTTAGCTAAACTATGTACTGACAAGTCTATATGGTCATTTGAATACAGTCAGGTTAAAACGGAAAATACCGACAATTTAACCATAAAACGGAAAAATTCGCATAACGATTTCTAAAACGTTACAATCTCCCCCCTATAAAAATTCGGTCCCCGAATTAAAATTGACTACTAAGCGTACCTTCAAAGAGATGAGGGAATTTCTTCCGCATCTCGCTCTCGGCCTCCCAAGTGATCTCCTCACTAGTAGGGCTACACCAAAGAACCTTCACAGATGGTAAGACATTTGACCGAAGTTTCTTCACCTGCCGATCCAAAATAACTACCGGCTGCTCGGTAAACGAAAAATCGTGCTCAAGCTGAACGGTCTCGTACTGAATCATGTAAGAAGGATCATGAAGGTATCTACGAAGTATCGACACATGGAAAATGGGGTGAACATCCGGAAAACTGCGCGGGAGCGCCAAACGATAAGCAACAGAACCCACTCGCTCAAGGATCTCGAAAGGACCTATAAATCTGGGACTGAGCTTCCCCCTCTTCCCAAATCGCATAACGCCCTTCATCGGAAAAATCCTCAGGAATACGTGATCCCCCACTGCGAACTCAAGTCTGCGACGACGACGGTCAGCATACAACCTCTGTCTGCACTGGGCTGCTCTCATCCTGTCCTGAATCAGCTGGATCATCTCCGTAGTCTCCTGAACTTGCCGGGGTCCCAAAACTCTACACTCGCTGAGTTCAGTCCAACAGACTGGTGATCGACACTTCCTACCATATAAAGCCTCATAAGGTGCCATCTGAATAGTCTCCTGAAAACTGTTGTTGTAGGAGAACTCAATCAACGGCAAGTGACGATCCCAACTGCCACCAAAATCAAGCACACATGCACGGAGCATATCCTCCAGAGTCTGTATAGTCCGCTCCGACTGACCATCGGTCTGTGGATGAAAAGCGGTGCTAAAACTCAACCGGGTATCCAAAGCTTCCTGAAACTTCTGCCAAAGACGACTAGTAAACTGGGTACCTCTATCGGATATTATGCATGTGGGAACACCGTGCAAACGCACAATCTCATCTATATACAAGTGTACTGAGCATAACCGAAAGTAGTCTTCACTGGAAGGAAGTGAGCCGCTTTCGTCAACCGGTCAATAATTACCCAAATGGAGTCATACCCTCTACTGGTCCTGGGTAGACCCATAATGAAATCCATGGAAATCTGCTCCCATTTCCACTCCGGAATGGGTAAAGGCTGCAACTCTCCAGCCGGTCTCTGATGCTCAGCCTTGACTTGCTGACAAGTCAGGCACCTCGAAACGAAGTCCGAAATATCGCGTTTCATCCCTTCCCACCAGTAAAAGTCTCTCAAGTCACGGTACATCTTGGTGCAACCTGGATGAACGCTAAAGGCTGACTGATGTGCCTGCTCTAGGATCTCGCGTCTCAACCCATCAGTATCTGGTACACACAAGCGATTCCCGCATCATAGCATACCCTGGTCATCAATCATGAACTCCGAAACTGTACCCTGTCGAACAAGCTCAAGAATCTCGGACAAACGGGCATCACTGGGCTGCGCCTTACGGATACGATCAAGTAGTAGTGGACGGGCGCGGACATGAGCAAACTGTCCCCCAGCGGAAGTGAACTCGAACTGCACTCTACCATCACACAAGAGCTACCAATCTGCAGAAGACTGACGCTGAACTGCGCTCAACTGGGACAAGCTACCCCCGGGCCTACGACTCAAGGCATCAACTACCATATTCGCCTTGCCCGGGTGATAAAGGATCTCACAATCATAATCCTTCACTAGCTCCATCCACCGGCGCTGTCTCAGATTCAGATCCCACTGCTGGAAGATATACTTCAAGCTCTTGTGATCCGTGAAGATCTGACACGACTCTCCGTACAAGTAGTGCATCTAAATCTTCAACGCAAAGACCACCACGGCCATATCAAGATCGTGAGTAGGTAATTCTGCTCATGCTTCTTCAGCTGCCTAGAAGCATACGCAATCACCCTATCGTGCTGCATCAAAACACAGTCGAGCCCCACTAGAGAAGCATCACAGTAAACAACATAGCCGCCCGACACAGAAGGTAAAGATAGAACTGGTGCTGTCGTCAACCGAGTCTTCAACTGCTGAAAACTCTGCTCGCACGCATCAGTCCAAAGAAAAGGAACTCCCTTTCGGGTCAATCCAGTCAGCGGTGCAGCGATACTCGAGAAATCCTTCACAAAACGGCGATAATAACCAGCTAAGCCCAAAAAGCTGCGGACCTCAGTCACCGATACAGGTCTGGGCCAAAGCTGTACAGCCTCGATCTTCCTCGGGTTCACCAGAATACCATCACCAATCACCACATGACCCAGGAAGTCAACACTATCAAGCCAAAACGTGCACTTTGAGAATTTAGCATACAGCTGGTGCTCTCTCAATATCTGTAAAGCAATCCTCAAGTGCTGCACATGCTCCTCACGACTCCTAGAGTAGACCAGTATGTCATCAATAAACACAATAATAAACTGGTCGAGGAACGGCCTGAAAATCCGGTTCATCAGATCCATGAATGCTGCTGGCGCATTGGTGAGTCCGAACGATATCACCAAAAACTCATAATGCCCATAGCACGTACGAAAAGCAGTCTTCGGAATGTCGTCATTCCGAACCCGCAACTGATGATAACCCGAACGCAAATCAATCTTTGAAAAATGTTTTGCACCCTGGAGCTGATCAAATAAATCGTCAATGCGAGATAAAGGATACCTATTCCACACCGTAACTCGGTTCAATTGACGATAATCCACACACAGACTCAAACTGCCGTCCTTCTTCATGACGAACAGAACAGGAGCTCCCCACGGCGAAACACTCGGACGCACAAGTCCCAAATCAAGCAACTCTTGCAATTGACCTTTAAGCTCTCTAAGCTCTGCTGGAGCCACCCGATAAGGCGGTATAGAAATAGGCTCCGTGCTAGGAATAAAATCAATGCAGAACTCAATATCGCGCTCCGGCGGCAACCCAGGTAACTCGTCGGGAAAGACATCGGGAAACTCTCACACGGTAGGAACCTGGTCCAACGACTCCACCGTGGCTCCAGCATCATGAATGAAAGCCAAGAATCCCCAACATCCCCTCCTCAAAAGCCGACTAGCGCACAGGACAGAAATCAAACTGTGTGGGGTGGCACCACGGTCCCCCTGCACAACAACCACTGACTCACCGGGAAAACAAAACCTAATTGTCTTCTCGCGGCGGTCCATGGACGCGTAGCAAGTAGCTAACCAGTCCATGCCCAGCAGAACGTCGAAGTCCAACATCTCAAGAAGGATCAAGTCGACGGGCAAAACTCTGTCCCATATACGGACGGCACACGACCGGAACACGTGTCGTGCAACAAACGACTCTCCTACAGGAGTAGCCACGACCAGCAGCTGATCTAGCCAACAAGACTTTCGGCCTAATCTCGGCACGAAGTGCATAGAAACATACGAATGCGTAGATCCCGGGTCAAAAAGAACATGTGCATCAAAAGAACATACAGAAAGGGTACCTGAAACCACAGCATTAGACGCCTGAGCGTCCTGGTGAGTCAAGGCAAACACCCGAGCCTACCCTCTACCGGCAACTGGCTGACCTCCCCCTCTACCACCTCGCCCTCTCGGTATAAAACCACCGCGACCCCAACCTCTCTGCACAAGAGTCTGACGCGGAGCAACAACCGGCATAAGGGGAAACGCCGTCTGAAGTGGAGAAGGTGGTAAGGTAACCTGTGGTACAGCTGCCTCGCTCACACGTGGCTCAGCACAATATCGAACCCGAAGACCCATACTCCCGCACCAGTAACATTCAGAAACAAACTGCCGACCCTCCTGAGGGTAAGAGCTAAAAAGCCGACCTCGTCCCGAACCTCCACTATCTGAATGGGAACTGTCACGACGTCTTAACGCCCGCCTCTCTGTCAGATCCCCAGTACGAATCTTCTTCGGTTCCGGAGCAACTGACGACTCAGAAAGACGCTCCTCTACCAATATGGCTGCATCCACCGCTGCTGCATATGTGTCGCAATGCTGAATGCTGATGGCTAGGAACAACTGGGTAAGCAGGCCTCGAACAAACCTCTTCACCCTCATCTCCTCAGTCGCCACCAAGTACAGAGCATAAACCGACAGCTCGGTAAATAATACATCATACTCCGACACCGTCATCCCCGGATTCTGGTGTAACAGACTCAAATCTACGCGCTCGCGCATCCCTGACGCTCGGTGGAAGAAAACGGGCGAGAAATACTATCATAAACTCAGCCCAGGTCATAGGAGCAAGACCCGAGGCTCTGCCCCTCTCCAACGACTCACACCACTTCTGGGCCAGACCCTCCAGCTGGAAACTCGCAAACTCTACCCATCTCTCGTCGGAGCATCAGAGTGAGCGACAAATCCTGGCCATCCAGTCAATGAACGACAGCGGATCCTCAGTAGCATCTGTGCCAGTAAACACCGGAGGCCTCAGCCTCATGAACTCCGTCAATGACACGGTAATAACCTCCAGAGCTGCAACTGTGACTACCGGAACTGTAGGTACCATCGTGGTCCCTACAACAGGTAGAACAACTGTCTGCCCCTGCGTTCGAATGGCCTCTACCAAAGTCCCCATCATCTTGCACAGGTCCTGCATACCAGCCCCAAACATAGCAATGTGCTACTGCCCTGGTCAGTCCTCGCCTCAGATGAGTCAACTCTGACCTCGGCCCTCGCGGCCGCTCTCTGTGCCCTCGTAGTCTTCGGCGGCATAAAGGCTGGAAATTGAAACAAGATTCGATAAGGAAATAGGAATCGAATCACAAGGATGTATATCATCACGGAGGAATATCAATCAATAACTCCTAAGGTCACTTAGGCGGAGTACCGTGTCGTAAGTATGCCGCGGAACATACACACGCTACGTCACTCTGCTTAAACTACCTACTCCATCATACCAAGGTCATCCTACACTCTGAAAGGTAAAACCTAACGCTCTGATACCAACTTTGTCACGACCCAAAATTTAGCCATAACCGGCACTTAAACTACGTAACGTCTACAGGCGTACGCAACTTAAGTAAGCCGAAACCCAGAAATCTAAACCATCCAAAACTGGATCAACGGAGAAAAACATAGTTTTAAAGGTTTAGAAAATCACAAGTAAAATTTCTAACTCTAGTTTTCTTTCTTAAAAATTTCGGCGGCAGCTCCTTTGTAAAAACTAGCCCCGAAAACGGGTACAACACAGATAATATATGAAGTATCCCAAACGGGAGCAAATCACGCCCAACGGAGACAACCACCACAAGATATAAATATGATGCCGAAGCGAAGAATATAAAGGAACAGTGCATAAAGAGGTAAAACTTTTCAATATAACCGGCTCCCACGAGCTCGGCACCCAACGTCACCAAAATAAACAACACAGAAACCTCACAACTCGTCTCTAAGTCATATACAAACAGTGGTAGATGGAGAATACTAGATCCAACAAAAGATATACAATGTACAGACAGATAACCGCAACCCACCTAAAAGTAACGGCCTCACAGCCAAACGTAGCGGTATCCGCAAAAGTAGAGATAATAAGACGCCCTGCCGCGACTACTCTGAGGGTAAGTCCTGCAAAACACTGTGGTTCAAAGGGATTAAGTTGCCAATTCGTGAATAGTAAATAACATCATATTGAAATTGCAAGTATGCACCAACAGCAATGATCAATAGCATATAAGCTGGTACCATGAGTATGACAATATGAATATGCAACTATCATGATCAAGGTACACCACCAGGGTAATATATCTATATGAATAAAATGCATATCAACTGAATACTGAGTGCGGGATAGTAATAATCTCATGCACAAATTATAAGCATGAAAAAACACGATGTAACTCAATAACAAACCAAATTTCAAAATACTCAGATCGGCCCTCAGATCGGCCCTCAAATCCTGTACGTCTCATGGAACCTGAGTGTCAAATATCGACACTCTAAAACATCATGGAAACCAGTGCCTAACATCGACACGTAAATACTCGTATCCATACGTTCCTCGAAACCCAAGTATCCCACTTCGACACTTGTGTTCCACGTATCGGTCTTTCTGATATCCATACGTTCCTCGAAACCCAAGTATCCCATCTCGACACTTGTGTCCCACGTATCGGTCTGTCAGATATCCATACGTTCCTCGAAACCCAAGTATCCCATCTCGACACTTGTGTACCACGTATCGGTCTGTCAAAATCCATATATCTCTCAGAATATAAGTGCCTAATATCGACACTTGAAATTCCCATATCGCGTGAAAACATATCTCAAATGCGTAAATCCATGTAAAATAGCATATGCAACATAAAATATCAATATGAGCATATCACGGGAAAAGTCCGCTATATTATGCATCAAGTCATTAAATATATCTCGCGGTTCCCAAAATCCAAATCCAAAATACATATATATACAGCGTCCCATTCCACCAATTTATATGTTATAAAAACCGATCATGTAACAATAGCAAGGTATATGTGCGAACATGTAGGTATAGTATGGTGTATATATAAGCATATAGGTATACAGGTATGCTATGTGTCATATGCGCTATCGCACAAGTATAACTGTTTCAATGTCGCTAACCAACAGCAATGATCAATAGCATGTAAGCTGGTACCATGAGTATGACAATATGAATATGCAACTATCATGATCAAGGTACACCACCAGGGTAATATATCTATATGAATAAAATGCATATCAACTGAATACTGAGTGCGGGATAGTAATAATCTCATGCACAAATTATAAGCATGAAAAAACACGATGTAACTCAATAACAAACCAAATTTCAAAATACTCAGATCGGCCCTCAAATCCTGTACGTCTCATGGAACCTGAGTGTCAAATATCGACACTCTAAAACATCATGGAAACCAGTGCCTAACATCGACACGTAAATACTCGTATCCATACGTTCCTCGAAACCCAAGTATCCCACTTCGACACTTGTGTTCCACGTATCGGTCTTTCTGATATCCATACGTTCCTCAAAACCCAAGTATCCCATCTCGACACTTGTGTCCCACGTATCGGTCTGTCAGATATCCATACGTTCCTCGAAACCCAAGTATCCCATCTCGACACTTGTGTTCCACGTATCGGTCTGTCAAAATCCATATATCTCTCAGAATATAAGTGCCTAATATCGACACTTGAAATTCCCATATCGCGTGAAAACATATCTCAAATGCGTAAATCCATGTAAAATAGCATATGCAACATAAAATATCAATATGAGCATATCACGGGAAAAGTCCGCTATATTATGCATCAAGTCATTAAATATATCTCGCGGTTCCCAAAATCCAAATCCAAAATACATATATATACAGCGTCCCATTCCACCAATTTATATGTTATAAAAACCGATCATGTAACAATAGCAAGGTATATGTGCGAACATGTAGGTATAGTATGGCGTATATATAAGCATATAGGTATACAGGTATGCTATGTGTCATATGCGCTATCGCACAAGTATAACTGTTTCAATGTCGCTAACCAATAGCACGGTATATCAATGAGCATTTGTGTTGTGCGTATCATGGCAATTACCGACAGTGTGTGTATAGCATATCATTGGTGCTCGTGCAACATGGACTGTCAATAATAGTGCAGTGTACAAAGGATACAGTATCAGTATCAACAAGTAACTATATGCAATGTAAATCATGCAATATCTCTATATAAGCACATAAACATACAACTAATATCATATCATATCTAACCCTGACGCTTAGCGCCATACGGGAGATTTCCCCGTAGATATTAAATCTACTCACCAATGGTCTCCAGCTATGAAAATCCGACCACCTGCTTCCTCTTGTTCGCAGCATCTGAAGTCCCCGCTTGCGACGCTATATTTCTACAAACACAAGAAATAGTGCAAACATCTCATAAATCGACCGATATAACGTAAAACTACGTATTAAATAACACATCAACACTAAGCTAACTCGCGAGTGTACGTCTAGTGGCTAACGTGCGCTGCGACACTACTAAACCAAACTGAGTACAGCAGCTGCATCAGATCACGATTCGTGTCGGATTACGTAACATACGGATATAAAACACTAGATTATAGGTAAACGATCCCAGATTTTGCATACTGTAAATACTAAAAAAGTAAACAGTACCAAACACCCCTAACCAACAGCAGACAGATACCCACAAAAAAACCAACACCCAACACTCCTCAAAAACCGGTGTCGCCGGATTTTCTCCTTGGGTCGCCGGTCCCAGCCGGTGGGGTGGGTCTCGTGTCTCAGGTGGTGCTTCAGGGTCACTAGTACATCACTACAATTTTGTTTGGTCACTCACTAAAAATTCCAGGTCACAGCAGGTACAGAGGCTCTAAAACGACACTAAAAACACGATATTTCACAAATCGATATGAAAAGTGTTCTACGCTACAACCAATGAGCTAAACAATATAAAAACTTCTAATTATCAGATTAAGGATTATACCTATCAATTTTAGCTCACAAGATCCAAGCTTTCCAAATTCCAAGTGATCAAAGAGCAAGAATCAAGACTTGGTGTATTTTTGTGATTTATTTTGGGATTTTGGGGATTTAAAAGCTTTGTATTGATGCAAAATGGAAAGGAGATGAGTAAGGGCAGTAGGAAAGGGAAGGATTTCGGCCAAGTGAGGAGGTGGGGGTTTTGTCAGGAATTTCCTAGAAATTTCAAGTATTAAATGCAATAAATGCTTTCAGATGCACACATGCATGCACCTCTTGATTCTTTTCTTTTCTTTTCTTTTAACACTTAAGTCCCTAGTCCACACAATGAATCTAGATATTATATAGGTTTTTGGTTAACTCAAGAATTAATCTATGAAAAAGATTGGAAAAGAGAAATTTCCCAAAAAGCGAATACTGCATTAAAATAATATTAAAATTGGGAAAAATTATAATTGAACCAAAACGTTCCATATACCCCCAAACCTTGCGCACTAGCTTTATTTTAGCTAAACTATGTGCTGACAAGTCTATATGGTCGTTTGAATACAGTCGGGTTAAAACGGAAAATACCGACAATTTAACCCTAAAACGGAAAAATTCGCATAACGATTTCTAAAACGTTACAATATTGTTCTTGACTCGCCACCAGTTTTAATAAAATGGATTCTTTTCAGAAAATATTAGTGGGAGTATGGTAAAACTGGAAGTGATTCCAGAACCACAAACGATTACTGAAAATTTAATAGAACCTAAAAATTCAATTGGTTTCGACGTTCCATTAGCCACTCCACAGATTTGGTAGGTAACCTAGGCACCCGATGTCACGCCCCGCTTCCCGGTATACGGCGAAAGGGACGCGACTGGTCCGCTACGTATTTACTCTGAAGTAAATGCGCTAAGCGTATCTAAGCAATATAATAAGAAAATCACAAGAGACAAATAAAACAACAACTTTATTTATTCACATTCTTTCTGTACAATACATGTAAAGTAAATACAACTGATAAAAAGCAATACCTAAATAATGGCATAACAGAAATGAAAAGTACTAAATGGAAAGTGTACAATGAACTAGAGTTCGGGATCTTCACTGAACTGGTCCAATTCTTCAGTAGTAGGCTCGATCTCTGATGTGTCCAAATCACCTAACGACATTCAAAGAAGAAAGAAAGAGAATGTCGTCAGCGAACAGATCGCTTGGTAAGTCCCAATTATAAGGAAGAATAGAATAGACAGAATGAAAATGTAGTTTTTAAAGTTGTATTATATTGTTATAATATTGTGTTAACGCTGTTGTTTGTAGCTTGGTACAGAAGATGCCAGTGTATACGAGAGGAGTCCCACTTACACCGGGGACTTTGGTAACCCGTAGTCCAAGACTCCGTCGATAATACCACGGAACAACGGCATGGATTTAATTACGTCTTAAGTGACCACATCGTGCCGCCTTTAACATATTCTATACCAGTCTACCCCTTAAACCCCGCAGTATTATCTTGATTGTATTGTTGTATTGTATTGTATTGTCTTGTATTGTTGTATTGTATTGTCTTGTATTGTAAACTGTATAGATTGTATAATTGGATGACTGACCGAAACCATGATATCGGTAAACGGATGCAACCGTAGAATCATGTAAATAGAATAACTGGACAACCATGTAAATGGAATGTATATCCATGGTTCGTTCGGTCATGTTGTATAGGTTGATAATTGGATTCATGGATTCATGTTAAATTGTAATATTGTAGATTGTAGATTGTAAATTGTAGATTGTGTTAGTTATATGTGTGCCCTAGAGGCCATTACTGTACATACGATGTATATTGTAGTGGATGCTTGGACATATATAGGGAGGACTTTCTTGCTAGACATGATAGTACGCTATCTGGTTATACTTTATCTTAACGTGTACTCTGATTGTCTCTTTTGTTACATGTTGATAAAGCCCTTAGGATTTGTACTCGACTACTGGGACTATGATAAGATCATACTAGTGGGGCCACGATAGTCTATGAGTACATCCTATAACTGTTCCTAGTCGAGGGTGTGTCGAGACAGGGCATCGATACACCAGAGTAGACTAGCGTATACGCATCTTGACCCATATGATGGGCGATGGATGATCCCATATCCATCGGTGTGTGACATCAAGGATGGTGTACGGGTGCTCAGTGGAGACTGGGTACACTGGACGGACTTGCCAAGAACTCCTAGATGATATATATACCTATTGTCAGATAGCAGTTCTCTGGTGACACTTGTACAGGTTAGTCTGTAGACCCGAGATCGTCATAGAGTCTTGTGTGATTCCCACTGTACTTTGATTTCCTCCCTACCACGGCTCTACTGAGTTGTGCAAACAGGTGGATTTTGGGTACAGTCCCGAATCATATGGAGACAGTGAGCGATAGGAGAGGTTTCGTCTCTCCCGGTATAGGGAGTTGATGTCGCGCTATGTTTGATCGGCTATAACACCTAAATCCCTGGCCAGGGTTCTCGGGGTTTACTGATAAGTGTTATCAGTAGTTCCTCGACCTGTTATTAGCCATAAATCACCATGACTTATAAAGTTACTGGGGTCTAACATTTACCACCCCTAGACTTCATATGCGACGTATCAGATGAAGAGACTGGACTGTACGGTAAGTGTTGCTTACATGCTCGTAAGGGTTGTGATGAGTTCGCTCGTCGGCCACCTTTTCGTCATGTACCTAGGTAGCCGTTACGTACAGCTAGTGACACTGACATGCTTGTGGTTAAACCCATTGCTAGTGTACTGACGAGTCTTTAGAGTCCCACACAGAGGGTTCCCACGTTCAGGCAAAAGATGAAGAGACCGTAAGTTGTTACGGCAGCCGTAAGGTGTTACGGCAGCCGTAAGGTGTTGCGGCAGGTTTTCGATTATGTTCGTGTAATTGTTACAGGAATAATAATCGGAAGAATAATACTGGCCGGATACCGGTATTATATTATTGGATTAATGGTATTCGAATTTTTCGGAATTCGGATGCGGGTATACAGTATACGGTATACCGGAGGAGGGGTATTTTTATAATTGTTAGAAGAATACCTTCTAGAAGGTGCCACCTCATAATGACATAATTATGACATCATTTATTTTGTGAAAATAAATTAGTGAGGTGTAAATTAAAAGGTATAAGCATGATAATGTGGTTGTTGAAGTGGATGTACTATTAAAGCATGATACTTCTTTCATAATACATGCTTTAGTTAGTGCTATTTTCTTTTTCATCATGCTTAAACTTTTTAATTATGAAATGCACTTATCATCTCCTCCACTTCTTCTTATAAATACCTTCACATGAGATATGAAATCAAGGCATTCAAATCCTACACAAAATTATGATAAGTGTATCATAACAAGTGTATAAGAAGAAAGAAAGAAAATGATGGTGATCATTCTTCCTAGCTTAAACCCTCACATGAGATGTGAATCCAAAGCTTAGGATTTCAAGTTAATCCAATATACCTATCTCTACATCATCCTAGTGACCTTTTCTAGCAAATTCGTTCTCTCGGTTAAACTCTTGAGAAGAGTTTCTAGCTTGCACGAAAACTCTCGGGTGGATCATCTAGGTCTTCGGTGGCCGGAGATCGAAATCGTCGGCAACATCTAAAGGAGCCAAGGAGTTCACCAAAAGAGGAGAAAGGAGCAAAGGAGTTGCATCCAAGAGAAGACCCGAAGGACCGTATCATCAAGGTATAATCCCTAACATAGTAGATAAGATCTCTAGTTAGGGTTTACTAGTTGTGGTTTAGACAAGATCTTCGGTTAAGTGTGTGTTGTATGCAAAGAAAATTTTCGTTCATCGCTTCCGCCGCGCCACAAGAGTTGTGGGAGCATGCAGCTGTAGGGTTCCTAGGCACCCTAGTGAGGTCTCCAAAGCCATCTACCATGGCAATTTCAAAAAATATGGTGCCTACAAACCCTAGTGTACGGATCTATAACTAGATGTCTAGGCGAAAAACGAACTAGCTAACAACTTAGCTAATGAGAATACGGAAATACAACCTTTGTAGATCCGGTGCTCCACCTCCATAGCTCCGCAACGAAGTCGTCTCCGCTGTCCAAAAGAAATCCGGGCTCTAAAGTCGGCTTCGTCGGAGAGAAAGCGAGCTAGGTCGTCGACGTCCATGCCGAAGATGATCTACGTCGAGGCATCGCTAAATCAAGCTCGACCTTCACCAAACCCTAAAATCTTGTGAAGGAAACACACTCTACTTCTTGGCAAGAGGTAGAGGATGAAGAAATAGGATGTGGGTAAACTTTGGAATTGGATTTCTCACTCAAAACATCAATCTACCATTGATGACCTCAAGCTTCTTCACTTGAAGAATGAAGAAGAAGAAGAATAATGATAAGAAAAGATTAATTCAAAAAGAAAAGAATTATCAATTCTTATCATAAGTGAACCATGGTAAAGTGTAGAGAGTTAACCAAGGTTAGTTGAATGGTTAGGGTTAAGAATGAGATAAGAATGGTGGACTTAGGTCAAAGCTTCATGAAGTTTCAACTAAACAACAAAACTAGCAACCATTCTTTTCTCATTTCTTTTATTCATTTATCAAAAAGAATAAAATGAATAATTAAGAAAATAAAACCCTAAACATAAATACAACCATGGTTCAAACTTTACACTTAACCAAAGTGGTATGCATCATCAAACATGATACATCCATGTGCACATAAACATATCGCATATGCAATGCGCACACCCGAGCGAGAAAATCCATCTTAAGTAAACCGATACTAGTTGATGCAAAGTAATATATCATATATATAAATATGCATTAAATCATTAATATCAACACTTGATTCAATGATCCGGTTATGTCGCACACAACCGACTAGTATACAATATATCGGCTTATCGAATCAACGCTTGAATCGATAACTAGGTTATATCGCATACAACCATTCGATACATTTATCGCGAGAATAGAATACGGTATCACATACACGCATTATTCTCGGTCCCGCACATATCTCATATGCGCTCCTATTTCGTTTCGCTTGAGCCAGGAAACCTCTGTGTAGGACTCTAAAGACTCGTCAATACGCCGGCAGCGGATGATGATCATATCAAACATCCACAAGCCGCAAGCGGTCTGCTAAACGTAACGGCCACCCGGGTATTGAGCGATCTGAAGATCGACGAGCAAGCCCGCTCACACTCCAGTGAATCCGACCAGTAACACTACCGTATAGTCCGGTCTGTTCGTCTGATATGTCGCATATCTCGCCTAGGGGTGGTAAACGTCAGACCCCAATAGCTCGATAAGTCATGCCGACGCAGGGTCCATAACATTCGTGAAACTACTGATAACTCTTACCAGTATATCACTGCAACCCTGGCCAGGGATTTCCTGTTATGGCCAGTCGAGCATAGCACAACATCAACCCCCAATACCGGGAGAGACGAATCCCCTCCTATCGCTCATTGCCTCCATGTGAATCGGGACTGTACCCAAAAACCACCTGTTTGCACAACTCAGTAGAGCCGTGGTAGGGTGGAAATCAAAGCACAGTGGGAGACACACAAGACTCTATGACGATCTCGGGTCAACAGACTAAGCTGTACCAGTGTCACCAGAGAACTGCCATCTGACGTGAGGTATAATACCATCTGGGAGTTCTCGGCGAGTCCGTTCAGTGTACCCAGTCTCCACTGAGCACCCGCATACCATCTTCGATGTCAAACACCAATGGATATGGGATCATCCATCGCCCATCGCATGGGTCGAGAAGATATGCGCTAGTCTACTCTGGAATATCGATGCCCCGTCTCGATATTCCCTCGACTAGGAACAATTCAAGGATGTACTCATGGACTACCCAGGCCCCACTAGTATGATCTACATCATAGTCCTGGAAGTCGAGTACACATCCTATGGGCTTTATCAACATGTAATCAGAGAGACAGAAAGTATACATGTTAAGACAAAGTGCAACCAGATAGCGTACTATCATGTCGAGCAAGAAAGTCCTACCTATATATGTCCCAGCATCCACTACAATATACATCCAATGTACAGTAATGGCCTCTAGGGCATACATATAACTAACAATCTCCCACTTGCACTAGGGCCATCTGTAGCAGTGGTTGCAGTATCACATACTCAACCATCCCCTAAATTGTCTCTCTTTGGGAAAAGGGCCTTCGTGAGTGGATCCGCCGTGTTGTCCTCTGAGTCTACTCTCCTTACCTCGATCACCCTGGAGATCAACTATCTCCATGATCAGGTGATGCTGTCTTAGATTATGTCTGGGTCACTGATGGGACCAGGGTTCCAGGGCCAAAGCCACACTTCCATTGTCATACAATGGCAGGAACCTAGTTCATCTTATGAACCAATATACACCCAAACTTCCTCTTTGGTAGTATCTTTAATAGCGATGTTACCAGCCTTTATCGTCTAGTTTGTCACGGTATCTAGCTTGGAAATCTTCCAACATACCGTCCCTTTACTGAGGGTAAAGACAATGCCTGTGACTGACATTCAGTCGTCTTTATCACCCTGGAACACTTCCAGTGATTCTCCCCAGGATCGATTGATACAATCTCACTATACCTAGTGAGAACCCTAATATCCCTTTAGATCTATCTCATAGGTCCAAATCTCAGGATTTAGGAGGTATCATCTTTATCCTATTTGGAGAATCCTTGTGATAATAGGAGATTGACCGATCATAGTATAGGAACTCTTTTCCTATCAAGAGTATGTTGTCTTCGTACAATACGAGGATGACCACCTTACTCTCTACTACCCTTTTGTATATACAAGGTTCGCCTACCATTTTGATGAAGTCAAACACTTTGACTATCACATCAAAACAGACGTTCCAACTCCGCGATGCCTGCTTCAAAACTAGTTGGGTCATCATCTCATGATGCAATCCTTGCTCCCACTGTCATCGAGAAACCGAGGTATCTCTCAGGTGGATGAGAAACCCTACTAGATCGGCGGAGAGGCTAAGGTTCGTCGGGAACTATAGAATCTTATGGTTCTGTCAAATCATCAACTGCAGTTTTGTATAGCTGGAACCTTTCCAGGTCTACAGAACTGATCCTGCCTCGATCTTGTCCGGATTTTGCTTTAAACATAGGCCGGACAACCCCAAATCTTAACTCACTTAAGAGATAGGCTCTTCCCATACCATATCTCATATGGAATGGTAGGCAGTGATTTGATTCGAACCTAATTCAATAGGTATGCAACTTCATAAGTGCATAACTCCCAAAAGGAAAAAGGTAACTCAGTAGTACTCATCATAGAGCACACCTTATCATATATGGTGTGATAGCCCCGCCCTAATACACCGTTGTGCTGTGGTGTAATCAGAGGAGTAGTACGGAGAGAGAATCTCATTCTCCTTTAGAATGGTCCAGGAATGCCATGCACAAGTATTCTCCTCCCTGATCTCATCATAGGACATAATACTTATACCCGGTTATTGGTTCTCTACTTCTAACTTATATTCTGTGAATACCTCAAAAGGTTCGGACTTATGTTTCAGCAGGAACATATGACTGAATCTTGAGAGATTATCAGAGAATATAATGAAGTATAAAGAACCAGTCCTGGCATGTGTAGACAGGAGACCTTACATACATCATCATGTATCGGTCCCAAGAGTTTACTAACTCTTTCTCTGTTTCCAATAAACAGAGCTATGGTCATCTTATCTTTGTGACATGATTGGCGAGTTGCACAAGATGTAAATTCAAAACGATTTAAATATACATCTAAATGTAACTTCAGCCAGTCGGGTCGCATTGATCTGACCTAGTCTACAATACCTCAAGAAGAATCCGTTCATTTCTGAACTCTTCCTCTTGTGTGTGTTCCATATACGAGGAACTGTAGTTTGATTTAGAACGTCAATGCTTTTAGATAACGTGCCTGAAGCGATCAACTTTTGATATAGGAAATGTTCAAAACATTATCCAACAATACAAAATTATATCCTTCTTTACTAATAAAGAGAGTGATATGATTTTGTATATCAGGTTCGGTATCTAACAGCATTTGTTCAGAATCAATGTATTCGTAATACAGGGTGACAGTGACCAACAGACTTGGCTGCAACACTTGCCCCGGTTTCTGTCTCATGAAACTTATCACCCGTTCTCAGTTTTTCTACCTTTTTGTAGCCCTATGTAACAGATTACATATCTGGGATCCTGATCCGGTATCATATACCCAGGATGCAGAGGATACTGAGAAACAGTTCTTTGTAATGAACACACCCGAAGGAGATGCATCATATGCACTTTCTTCGTTTGGGCGGCATAGGAATTCTGGTATTCCCTTATTTCCTGCTCTGTCTTATAACAATTATAAGTTGGAGCGGGACCAACGTTTCCCAGCTCAGTATAACAAGCGGGTTCGGTCAATAATCCGTATTATTATCTTGATTAAGGCGTGATATGGTCGCTACCTGGAGAGAGAGAGAAGAAAACACTCAGCGTGCGCTCTTGCAAGAATAGATTGGTTTTTATTTTATCTAATCAGGATGGCTCCCACTGCTTTTTATCAAATCTTCCTTCAAACCCTAAAAGGAAAGACTAGCCGGGATTAATTACACACTACAAGTTCGCCAATCTTTCAGCCAGGCCAGTGTCGGTACTTTGAGGGAGGTCCCCCGTGCTTTCGCACGAACCTAATTAATGTAAACCTCGTTTTCCCAGAGGCGTAACCTCGTTGACACCTTTCTAGACACCTACTTGATTGGCTAATTGTAATGTATAAAACTCTCCCAGGAGTAACTCTTACTCGCAGTGGGTATCGGGATCCAACTATCTCATAGAAGGTATGCAATCTCATTGCAAATTTCAACACTTGAAATTCCCGATAATATTTTTACCCCTAGCACCTATGACCTTAACTATGGTCAACAAATCATAAGTACTAGTCAAGTTCTACCCGTCATTTCGTGATTAATTAGACCCACCCACATGACCCTTAACTAAGGTCAACAAAGTCACGCGACTGTCCTAACTAATCGCATCATATGCGGTGTAGGAAGACATCACTTAGCTACCGTACACTGTGCCTTGACTATGGTCAACAAACACAGCACGAATACTAAGTACTCTACTTCCTAAAATGACGGAGGGTTGCGGCTGGTTTTTGTGAAAACCTTTAACGCTTTGAACTTGATCTCGTTGCGGAATCAAATGGTTTTTAAATGGAATGTTTTTGAAGCTTTTCTAGTTTTGCTAAAGGGGTCACTCCCGGTGAAGGGATCGTCGGCCCTTTCCTCGTCGAATGAGGTGCGGGATATATCATATATATCACTGTGCAAAGCGGAAACTATAGAAGCGATCAAAGACAAACCGAGGGTTGTAGCATCTGCCAGTTATTGCTAAAGGAGTCACTCCCGGTGAAGGGATCTCGGTCCTTTCCTCATCGAATAAGGTGCAGGATGTTCTATAATGAACACCGCGATGCAAAGCAAGAACTGTAGCTACCTGTTTTTATTTTGAAATTCGATTCCACAACATCATTTAGGTTTATTTTCTTTCATTAATCTCATTAATGAATATCCCATCATTTAAATTACCTAAACATCACAGATAGATATAACGTACGCTTATGCCATCCGCATTCGCCTCGATGTCCCCTCGTGCACCGTTAGGTTAGGTAACTAACGGCAGAGCGGGGCAGGGCTAGCGCGGGTGTAAAACATAAGTAACGTCTATATAATATATCATATATACTATAATATCTGTCACAGAGCACAGAACATCGCATGATCACAGATAAAACACAGCAGAAGAAACATATGAAATATTGGATATACTAGGACGTCCGTGTTTTCAATACGAGCCAGTATAAAACACGGATTCCACGGTCGTGATGAATAGCCAATCCCACACCCAAAGACCCCTACGAGAGCGGCAAGCAACCCTACCAATTCTAGGGTTAGGAGACCCGGACTCGACTCCTCGAGTTGGTCTCCCACTGGACCCTAGAACCCGGTTACTAGTGCTCCCCTCCTTGGGTCTATCCTAGTGCAGAAAAGTAAATAATATACAAACGGTGACAACTTCCGCAACCTGGAAGTGCCCCAATAAAAGAATATTACATACAAGTTTTTACATGAATGAAAATGAAAAACACTCATCTCAGATAAAAACCCCCCGGCTATTCAAACACGACGATCCAATATAACATATCCAGCAACACATAACATCACATGTCATCAACGTAAGTAAATATGTCCATCCCAATTGTCGTTGACATATAGCAACGAAACCGGCGATATCACATATTACACTTACGGTCATAGAAAAGAAAGTGTAAAACTACAACAGTTGGAATCCGCAATATCCTCAGACATCGCATGCCTGACCAAATGAATTACTTAGACATCGCATGCCTAACAATTATAAACCCCGCATTTTAGTCTCATTATCGAAAACACTTTTCAATATCAAGTCGGGCAATTCAACAAGATTCCCGACATCCTGATCGAATACTCGTCGCAAACTTCAGTAGACGGCCGCACCCCCGACGCCGTCGACAAAGTGCACCAAGGCGGAACACCGCTACCGCGAGCATCCGAACGGATGCTTTCGGCGACGGGGTTCTCCTACAGTCACTTGGTCGGGGCTATGGAGTGAGGCTGTCTATTAAGTTTTCCGGCGAATATCCGCGTACGCTACGTGATTGCGACGGACTTTTGATCACATCAAAAATCCGTGGCAACCGATCAAGTGAGACTAAACTGCTACGTTTATAACATTCATTCAGTTATCATATAACTTATTGTGAATTCCAATTATTGTATCCCATTCCAGATAAACAGAAAATGTTAAACTTTCCGATCGAACAATTGAACACCCAAGTTTTCCCGATAAAGATCAACACATGAAACTAGTCTAACAACATTCAGTTCGTACCTCAGTACCAACGGTCCAGCCGTAGAAGGGTCAAGCCAACGCCTCACATGTGGCACGCCGTACTGCCCCAAACCCGAAGGTTCAAAGGGCAGTTCAAGACGGTCACATAATCGAGTTAAGGTTTGTGTCTTCTAGAGGGACCATCGCGTTACTTGCACTACTTAGAACGTCGTTAAACTACGGAAAAATCCAACACTTGGAAATTTCCCGACAGGGGAAAAATCGGGTATTTATATCCGGTCGAACTTTTTAACATATTCTAAAATTTATCCGGAAAACACATGGACAGAATTAGACTTTCCGATCGAAACAATGATTCCCAAAACAACTCAGAACAGCTCAACTCTTGAGTTCAGTTTAAATATTCCAAGAAAATGAGCATTGAATTTTACGAGTTACTGTGAAATTTGACACGTGTCGGCTTCTTATTGGCGGCCCTTCCGCCGCGCAAACCCCCTTTGTGCGGCGCTTCCGCCGCGCTATTGTGGAATTAGGGTACCAAATTTCACATTAATTCTTAAAAAATCCTGCTTGTTTTTCTGGATATTTTTAATTGCCAAAAATCAACAGTTTTGAAAAAAGTACAGAGAGCAATTTTGCAATGGGATTTTGGTTCGATCGGGTTTCTAATTCCGTCCGGGGATCGCCTAAGGCTCTAGCTAGGCTCTGATACCACTGTAGGGTTCCTAGGCACCCTAGTGAGGTCTCCAAAGCCATCTACCATGGCAATTTCAAAAAATATGGTGCCTACAAACCCTAGTGTACGGATCTATAACTAGATGTCTAGGCGAAAAACGAACTAGCTAACAACTTAGCTAATGAGAATACGGAAATACAACCTTTGTAGATCCGGTGCTCCACCTCCATAGCTCCGCAACGAAGTCGTCTCCGCTGTCCAAAAGAAATCCGGGCTCTAAAGTCGGCTTCGTCGGAGAGAAAGCGAGCTAGGTCGTCGACGTCCATGCCGAAGATGATCTACGTCGAGGCATCGCTAAATCAAGCTCGACCTTCACCAAACCCTAAAATCTTGTGAAGGAAACACACTCTACTTCTTGGCAAGAGGTAGAGGATGAAGAAATAGGATGTGGGTAAACTTTGGAATTGGATTTCTCACTCAAAACATCAATCTACCATTGATGACCTCAAGCTTCTTCACTTGAAGAATGAAGAAGAAGAAGAATAATGATAAGAAAAGATTAATTCAAAAAGAAAAGAATTATCAATTCTTATCATAAGTGAACCATGGTAAAGTGTAGAGAGTTAACCAAGGTTAGTTGAATAGTTAGGGTTAAGAATGAGATAAGAATGGTGGACTTAGGTCAAAGCTTCATGAAGTTTCAACTAAACAACAAAACTAGCAACCATTCTTTTCTCATTTCTTTTATTCATTTATCAAAAAGAATAAAATGAATAATTAAGAAAATAAAACCCTAAACATAAATACAACCATGGTTCAAACTTTACACTTAACCAAAGTGGTATGCATCATCAAACATGATACATCCATGTGCACATAAACATATCGCATATGCAATGCGCACACCCGAGCGAGAAAATCCATCTTAAGTAAACCGATACTAGTTGATGCAAAGTAATATATCATATATATAAATATGCATTAAATCATTAATATCAACACTTGATTCAATGATCCGGTTATGTCGCACACAACCGACTAGTATACAATATATCGGCTTATCGAATCAACGCTTGAATCGATAACTAGGTTATATCGCATACAACCATTCGATACATTTATCGCGAGAATAGAATACGGTATCACATACACGCATTATTCTCGGTCCCGCACATATCTCATATGCGCTCCTATTTCGTTTCGCTTGAGCCAGGAAACCTCTGTGTAGGACTCTAAAGACTCGTCAATACGCCGGCAGCGGATGATGATCATATCAAACATCCACAAGCCGCAAGCGGTCTGCTAAACGTAACGGCCACCCGGGTATTGAGCGATCTGAAGATCGACGAGCAAGCCCGCTCACACTCCAGTGAATCCGACCAGTAACACTACCGTATAGTCCGGTCTGTTCGTCTGATATGTCGCATATCTCGCCTAGGGGTGGTAAACGTCAGACCCCAATAGCTCGATAAGTCATGCCGACGCAGGGTCCATAACATTCGTGAAACTACTGATAACTCTTACCAGTATATCACTGCAACCCTGGCCAGGGATTTCCTGTTATGGCCAGTCGAGCATAGCACAACATCAACCCCCAATACCGGGAGAGACGAATCCCCTCCTATCGCTCATTGCCTCCATGTGAATCGGGACTGTACCCAAAAACCACCTGTTTGCACAACTCAGTAGAGCCGTGGTAGGGTGGAAATCAAAGCACAGTGGGAGACACACAAGACTCTATGACGATCTCGGGTCAACAGACTAAGCTGTACCAGTGTCACCAGAGAACTGCCATCTGACGTGAGGTATAATACCATCTGGGAGTTCTCGGCGAGTCCGTTCAGTGTACCCAGTCTCCACTGAGCACCCGCATACCATCTTCGATGTCAAACACCAATGGATATGGGATCATCCATCGCCCATCGCATGGGTCGAGAAGATATGCGCTAGTCTACTCTGGAATATCGATGCCCCGTCTCGATATTCCCTCGACTAGGAACAATTCAAGGATGTACTCATGGACTACCCAGGCCCCACTAGTATGATCTACATCATAGTCCTGGAAGTCGAGTACACATCCTATGGGCTTTATCAACATGTAATCAGAGAGACAGAAAGTATACATGTTAAGACAAAGTGCAACCAGATAGCGTACTATCATGTCGAGCAAGAAAGTCCTACCTATATATGTCCCAGCATCCACTACAATATACATCCAATGTACAGTAATGGCCTCTAGGGCATACATATAACTAACAGCAGCACTCACCAACATGGTATCAGAGCCTAACTAAACCACAATTGGATGTTAGCCAAAAGTTAGAAGCTCGATCGACAGTTTTTTCTCCCGAAAACTCGTATTCTGCCCTTGCTGCTGTCAGTTTTTGAAAGTGTTCCAAAATTAATTTGACATGTCTTAAAAATACAAGCAGGGTTTTATAAGAACACTGTAGAAAGTTGGAGTCCTAACTCGACTAAAGCGCCGCGGATACGTAGCCAAACCCATGGTTTGGACGCAGATCCGCCGCCGAGTTGAGGCCGCGTCGACTCAGTTTTCTACAGTGATCTTATATTGAAGAATTAGGGTTTTGGGGACATGTAGAATTTTATAAAGGTGTTTGTACAGGGACATGTCAAGTGTTGGCATGGTTTAAAAAATTATCGATCGAAATTCTAAAGTGCTTGGCTAATCGGGATTTCTTTTTTGTGTTTGAAACGTCCGCTAATTGCTATATGACAATTAGTGGAGGTTGCACATATGGATATCATGAGATGGTATGTGTATATGAATGTGTTGGATCGTTGTGATGAATGGCCAGGGGGTGAGAAGAGTGTTTTTCCTTTTCTATCATTCCATGTAATTTGTAAAAATCAATGTTATATTGTATAATTTCTTTTTACTGTTTTTGCTCGTAGGATAGACCCAAGGTGGGGTGCACAAACTACCGGGTTCTCCAAGTGCCGAGTGGCCTACTCAATTGTTGAGGAAGGTTGCTACACTTCGAGTGGCCTACCCAGGAAGTCAACACTATCAAGCCAAAACGTGCACTTTGAGAATTTAGCATACAGCTGGTGCTCTCTCAATATCTGTAAAGCAATCCTCAAGTGCTGCACATGCTCCTCACGACTCCTAGAGTAGATCAGTATGTCATCAATAAATACAATAATAAACTGGTCAAGGAACGGCCTGAAAATCCGGTTCATCAGATCCATGAACGCTGCAGGTGCATTGGTGAGTCCGAACGACATCACCAAAAACTCATAATTCCCATAGCGCGTACGAAAAGTAGTCTTCGGAATGTCGTCATTCCGAACCCGCAACTGATGATAACCCGAACGCAAATCAATCTTTGAAAAATGTTTCGCACCCTGGAGCTTATCAAATAAATTGTCAATGCGAGTTAAAAGATACCTATTCCACACCGTAACTCGGTTCAATTGACGATAATCCACACACAGCCTCAAACTGCCGTCCTTCTTCTTGACGAACAAAACAGGAGCTCCCTACGGCGAAACACTCGGACGCACAAGTCCTAAATCAAGCAACTCTTACAATTGACCTTTAAGCTCTCTAAGCTCTGCTGGAGCCATCCGATAAGGCGGTATAGAAATAGGCTCCGTGCCAGGAATCAGATCAATGCAGAACTCAATATCGCGCTCCGGCGGCAACCCAGGTAACCCGTCGGGAAAGACATCGGGAAACTCTCGCACGGTAGGAACCTGGTCCAACGAATCCACTGTGGCTCCAGTACCATGAATGAAAGCCAAGAATCCCCGACATCCCCTCCTCAAAAGCCGACTAGCGCACAGGACAAAAATCAAACTCTGAGGAGCGGCACCACAGTCCCCCTGCACAACAACCACTGACTCACCGTGAAAACAAAACCTAACTGTCTTCTCGCGGCAGTCCACAGACGCGTAGCAAGTAGCTAACCAGTCCATGCCCAGCAGAACGTCGAAGTCCAGCATCTCAAGAAGGATCAAGTCCACGGGCAAAACTCTGTCCCCTATACGGATAGCACACGACCGGAACACGTGTCGTGCAACAAACGACTCTCCTACAGGAGTAGCCACGACCAGCGGCTGATCTAGCCAACAAGACTCTCGGCCTAACCTCGGCACGAAGTGTGTAGAAACATACGAATGCGTAGATTCCGGGTCAAAAAGAACATGTGCATCAAAAGAACATACAGAAAGGGTACCTGAAACCACAGTATTGGACGCCTGAGCGTCCTAGTGAGTCAAGGCAAACACCCGAGACTGCCCTCTACCGGCAACTGGCTGACCTCCGCCTCTACCACCTCGCCCTTTCGGTACAAAACCACCGCGACCCCGACCTCTCTGCACAAGAGTATGACGCGGAGCAACAACCGGCATAAGGGGAAACACCTTCTGAGATGGAGAAGGTGGTAAGGTAACCTGTGGTACAGCTGCCTCACTCACACGTGGCTCAGCACAATCTCGAACCCGGTGACCCATACTCCTGCACCGGTAACATCCAGAAACAAACTGCCGACCCTCCTGAGGGTAAGAGCTAAAAAGCCGACCTCGTCCGGAACCTCCACTATCTGAACAGGAACTGTCACGACGTCTAAACGCCCGCCTCTCTGTCGGATCCCCAGTATGAATCTTCTTCGGTTCCGGAGCAACTGACGACTCATAAAGACGCTCCTCTACCAATAGGGCTGCATCCACCGCTGCTGCATATGTGTCGCAATGCTGAATGTTGATGGCTAGGAACAACTGGGTAAGCAGGCCTCGAACAGACCTCTTCACCCTCATCTCCTCAGTCGCCACCAAGTACGGAGTATATACCGACAGCTCGGTAAACAATACATCATACTCCGACACTGTCATCCCCGGAGTCTGGTGTAACGACTCAAATCTACGCGCTCTCGCATCCCTGACGCTCGGTGGAAGAAAACGGGCGAGAAATACTATCATAAACTCAGCCCAGGTCATAGGAGCAAGACCCGAGGCTCTGCCCCTCTCCAACGACTCACACCACTTCTGGGCCAGACCCTCCAGCTGGAAACTCGCAAACTCTACCCATCTCTCGTCGGAGCATCGGAGTGAGTGACAAATCCTGGCCATCCGATCGATGAACGACTGCGGATCCTCAGTAGCATCTGTGCCAGTAAACACCGGAGGCCTCAGCCTCATGAACTCCGTCAGTGACACGGTAATAACCTCCGGAGCTGCAACTGCAACCACCGGAACTGTAGGTACCATCGTGGTCCTTGCAACGGGTGGAACAACTGCCTGCCCCTGCGCTCGAATGGCCTCTACCAAAGTCCCCATCATCTGGCGCGGGTCCTACATACCAGCCCCAAACATAGCAATGTGCTCCGGTATGAAAGGCGTACCGCCCTGGTCAGTTCTCGCCTCATACGAGTCAACTCTGACCTCAGCCCTCGCGGCCGCTATCTGTGCCCTCGTAGTCTTCGGCGGCATAAAGGCTGGAAATTGAAACAAGATTCGATAAGGAAACATGAATCGAATCACAAGGATGTATATCATCACAGAGGAATATCAATGTTTTTTGTATTTCTGCAATTGCAGGAATCGGCAATCGAAGACAAATTGGTTGGAAAGTGAAATTTGCATGAAGTCCGAATTGAATAGATACTAAGAAAGCGTCTTTCGTGATGAAAGTTCGGATTCAGGAATGAGAAAGAAATCAGACGATGCTTCGACTATGTCCGAAGGCAAAACTTCTGCGGAATCGACCACTTACAACAAGAAACAACCACCGGCGTTTGGGGCAGCACCAGCATTTTGGTGCATTCTTAACTCCTAAGGTCACTTAGGCGGGGTACCGTGTCGTAAGTATGCCGCGGAACATACACACGCTACGTCACTCTCCTTAAGCTACCTACTCCATGATACCAAGATCAATCTACACTCTGAAAGGTAAAACCTAACGCTCTGATACAAACATTGTGACGACCCAAAATTTGGCCCGTAACCGGCACTTAAACTACGTAACGTCTACAAGCGTACGCAACTTAAGTAAGCCGAAACCCAGAAATCTAAACCACCCAAAACTGGATCAAAGGAGAAAAACATAGTTTTAAACGTTTAGAAAATCACAAGTAAAATTTCTAACTGTAGTTTTCTTTCCTAAAAATTTCGGCAGCACCTCCTTTGTAAAAACTAGCCCCGAAAACGGGTAAAACACAGATAATATATAAAGCATCCCAAACGGGAGCAAATCATGCCCAACGGCGGAGACAACCACCACAAGATATAAATACGACGCCGAAGCAAAGAATATAAAGGAACACTGCATAAAGAGGTAAAACTTTTCAACATAACCGGCTCCCACGAGCACGGCACCCAACGTCACTAAAATATACAACACAGAAACCTCACAACTCGTCTCTAAGTCATATACAAACAGTGGTAGATGGAGAATACTAGATCCAACAAAAGATATACAATGTACAGACAGATAACTGCAACCCACCTAAAAGCAACGGCCTCACAGCCAAACGTAGCGGTATCCGCAAAAGTAGAGATGATAAGACGCCCTGCCGCGACTACTCTGAGGGTAAGTCCTGCAAAACACTGTGGCACAACGGGGGTGAGTTGCCAACTCGTGAATAGTAAATAATATCATACTGAAATCGCAAGTATGCACTAACAACAATGATCAATAGCATGTAAGCTGGTAGCATGAGTATGACAATATGAATATGCAACTATCATGATCAAGGTACACCACCAGGGTACTATATCTACATGAATCAAATGCATATCAACTGAATATTGAGTGCAGGATAGTAATAATCTCATGCACAAATTATAAGCATGGAAAAACACGGTGTAACTCAACAACACCCCAAATCCCAAAATACTCAGATCGGCCCTCAGATCCTGTACGTCTCATGGAACCTGAGTGTCAAACATCGACACTCTAAAACATCATGGAAACCAGTGCCTAACATCGACACGTAAATACTCGTATCCATACGTTCCTCGAAACTCAAGTATCCCACTTCGATACTTGTGTTCCACGTATCGGTCTTTCTGATATCCATACGTTCCTCGAAACCCAAGTATCCTATCTCGACACTTGTGTTCCACGTATCGGTCTGTCAAAATCCATATATCTCTCGGAATATAAGTGCCTAATATCGACACTTGAAATTCCCATATCGCATGAAAACATATCTCAAATGCGTAAATCCATGTAAAATAGCATATGCAACATAAAACATCAATATAAGCATATCACGGAAAAAGTCCGCTATATTATGCATCAAGTCATTAAATATATCTCGCGGTTTCGAAAATCCAAATCAAAAATACATATATATACAGCGTCCCATTCCACCGATATATATGTTATAAAAACTGATCATGTAACAATAGCAAGGTATATGTGCGAACATGTAGGTATAGTATGGCATATATATAAGCATGTAGGTATACAGATATGCTATGTGTCATATGCGCTATCGCACAAGTATAACTGTTTCAATGTCGCTAACCAATAGCACCGTATATCAATGAGCATTTGTGTTGTGCGTATCATGGCAATTACCGACAGTGTGTGTGTGTAGCATATCATTGGTGCTCATGCAACATGGATTGTCAATAATAGTGAAGTGTACAAAGGATACAGTATTAGGCACAACAACTAACTATATGCAATGTGAATCAAGCAATATCTCTATATAAGCACATAAACATACGGCTAATATCATATCATATCTAGCCCTGACGCTTAGCGCTATATGATTGATTTCGCCGTAGATGTTAAATCTACTCACCAATGGTCTCCAGTTATGAAAATCTGACCACCTGCTTCCCCTTGTTCGCAGCGTCTAAAGTCCCCGCTTGCGACGCTATAATTCCACAAACATAAGAAATAGTGCAAATATCTCAGAAATCGACCGATATAACGTAAAACTACGTATTAAATAACGCACCAACACTAAACTAACTCGCGAGTGTACGTCTAGTGGCTAACATGCGCTGAGGCACTACTAAACCAAACTGAGTACAGCAGCTGCATCAGATCACGATTCGTGTCGGATTACGTAACACGCGGATATAAACTACTAAATTATAGGTAAACGATCCCAGATTTTGCATACTGTAAATACTAAAAAAGTAAACAGTACCAAACACCTCTAACCAACAGCAGACAGATACCCACAAAAAAACCAACACCCAACACTCCTCAAAAACCGGTGTCGCCGGATTTTCTCCTTGGGTCGCCGGCCCCGGCTGGTGGGGTGGGTTTCGTGTCTCAGGTGGTGCTTCAGGGTCACTAGTACATCACTACAATTTTGTTTGGTCACTCACTAAAAATTCCAGGTCACAGCAGATACAGAGGCTCTAAAACGACACTAAAAACACGATATTTCACAAATCGATATAAAAAGTGTTCTACGCTACAACCAGCGAGCTAAACAATATAAAAACTTCTAATTATCATATTAGGGATTATACCTATCAATTTTAGCTCACAAGATTCAAGCTTTCCTAGTTCCAAATGATTAAAGAGCAAGAATCAAGACTTGGTGTATTTTTGTGATTTATTTTGGGTTTTTGGGGATTTAAAAGCTTTGAATTGATGCAAAATAGAAAGGAGATGCGTAAGGGCAGTAGGAAAGGGAAGGATCTCGGCCAAGTGAGGAGTTGGGGGTTTTGTCAGGAATTTCCTAGAAATTTCAAGCATTAAATGCAATAAATGCATTCACATGCACACATGCATGCACCTCTTGATTCTTTTCTTTTCTTTTCTTTTAACACTTAAGTCCCTAGTCCACACAATGAATCTAGATATTATATGGGTTTTTGGTTAACTCAAGAATTAATCTATGAAAAAGATTGGAAAAGAGAAATTTCCCAAAAAGCGAATACCGCATTAAAATAATATTAAAATTGGGAAAAATTCTAATTGAACCAAAACGTCCCATATACCCCCAAAGCTTGCGCACTAGCTTTATTTTAGCTAAACTATGTACTGACAAGTCTATATGGTCATTTGAATACAGTCAGGTTAAAACGGAAAATACCGACAATTTAACCATAAAACGGAAAAATTCGCATAACGATTTCTAAAACGTTACAATCTCCCCCCTATAAAAATTCGGTCCCCGAATTAAAATTGACTACTAAGCGTACCTTCAAAGAGATGAGGGAATTTCTTCCGCATCTCGCTCTCGGCCTCCCAAGTGATCTCCTCACTAGTAGGGCTACACCAAAGAACCTTCACAGATGGTAAGACATTTGACCGAAGTTTCTTCACCTGCCGATCCAAAATAACTACCGGCTGCTCGGTAAACGAAAAATCGTGCTCAAGCTGAACGGTCTCGTACTGAATCATGTAAGAAGGATCATGAAGGTATCTACGAAGTATCGACACATGGAAAATGGGGTGAACATCCGGAAAACTGCGCGGGAGCGCCAAACGATAAGCAACAGAACCCACTCGCTCAAGGATCTCGAAAGGACCTATAAATCTGGGACTGAGCTTCCCCCTCTTCCCAAATCGCATAACGCCCTTCATCGGAAAAATCCTCAGGAATACGTGATCCCCCACTGCGAACTCAAGTCTGCGACGACGACGGTCAGCATACAACCTCTGTCTGCACTGGGCTGCTCTCATCCTGTCCTGAATCAGCTGGATCATCTCCGTAGTCTCCTGAACTTGCCGGGGTCCCAAAACTCTACACTCGCTGAGTTCAGTCCAACAGACTGGTGATCGACACTTCCTACCATATAAAGCCTCATAAGGTGCCATCTGAATAGTCTCCTGAAAACTGTTGTTGTAGGAGAACTCAATCAACGGCAAGTGACGATCCCAACTGCCACCAAAATCAAGCACACATGCACGGAGCATATCCTCCAGAGTCTGTATAGTCCGCTCCGACTGACCATCGGTCTGTGGATGAAAAGCGGTGCTAAAACTCAACCGGGTATCCAAAGCTTCCTGAAACTTCTGCCAAAGACGACTAGTAAACTGGGTACCTCTATCGGATATTATGCATGTGGGAACACCGTGCAAACGCACAATCTCATCTATATACAAGTGTACTGAGCATAACCGAAAGTAGTCTTCACTGGAAGGAAGTGAGCCGCTTTCGTCAACCGGTCAATAATTACCCAAATGGAGTCATACCCTCTACTGGTCCTGGGTAGACCCATAATGAAATCCATGGAAATCTGCTCCCATTTCCACTCCGGAATGGGTAAAGGCTGCAACTCTCCAGCCGGTCTCTGATGCTCAGCCTTGACTTGCTGACAAGTCAGGCACCTCGAAACGAAGTCCGAAATATCGCGTTTCATCCCTTCCCACCAGTAAAAGTCTCTCAAGTCACGGTACATCTTGGTGCAACCTGGATGAACGCTAAAGGCTGACTGATGTGCCTGCTCTAGGATCTCGCGTCTCAACCCATCAGTATCTGGTACACACAAGCGATTCCCGCATCATAGCATACCCTGGTCATCAATCATGAACTCCGAAACTGTACCCTGTCGAACAAGCTCAAGAATCTCGGACAAACGGGCATCACTGGGCTGCGCCTCACGGATACGATCAAGTAGTAGTGGACGGGCGCGGACATGAGCAAACTGTCCCCCAGCGGAAGTGAACTCGAACTGCACTCTACCATCACACAAGAGCTACCAATCTGCAGAAGACTGACGCTGAACTGCGCTCAACTGGGACAAGCTACCCCCGGGCCTACGACTCAAGGCATCAACTACCATATTCGCCTTGCCCGGGTGATAAAGGATCTCACAATCATAATCCTTCACTAGCTCCATCCACCGGCGCTGTCTCAGATTCAGATCCCACTGCTGGAAGATATACTTCAAGCTCTTGTGATCCGTGAAGATCTGACACGACTCTCCGTACAAGTAGTGCATCTAAATCTTCAACGCAAAGACCACCACGGCCATATCAAGATCGTGAGTAGGTAATTCTGCTCATGCTTCTTCAGCTGCCTAGAAGCATACGCAATCACCCTATCGTGCTGCATCAAAACACAGTCGAGCCCCACTAGAGAAGCATCACAGTAAACAACATAGCCGCCCGACACAGAAGGTAAAGATAGAACTGGTGCTGTCGTCAACCGAGTCTTCAACTGCTGAAAACTCTGCTCGCACGCATCAGTCCAAAGAAAAGGAACTCCCTTTCGGGTCAGTCCAGTCAGCGGTGCAGCGATACTCGAGAAATCCTGCACAAAACGGCGATAATAACCAGCTAAGCCCAAAAAGCTGCGGACCTCAGTCACCGATACAGGTCTGGGCCAAAGCTGTACAGCCTCGATCTTCCTCGGGTTCACCAGAATACCATCACCAATCACCACATGACCCAGGAAGTCAACACTATCAAGCCAAAACGTGCACTTTGAGAATTTAGCATACAGCTGGTGCTCTCTCAATATCTGTAAAGCAATCCTCAAGTGCTGCACATGCTCCTCACGACTCCTAGAGTAGACCAGTATGTCATCAATAAACACAATAATAAACTGGTCGAGGAACGGCCTGAAAATCCGGTTCATCAGATCCATGAATGCTGCTGGCGCATTGGTGAGTCCGAACGATATCACCAAAAACTCATAATGCCCATAGCACGTACGAAAAGCAGTCTTCGGAATGTCGTCATTCCGAACCCGCAACTGATGATAACCCGAACGCAAATCAATCTTTGAAAAATGTTTTGCACCCTGGAGCTGATCAAATAAATCGTCAATGCGAGATAAAGGATACCTATTCCACACCGTAACTCGGTTCAATTGACGATAATCCACACACAGACTCAAACTGCCGTCCTTCTTCATGACGAACAGAACAGGAGCTCCCCACGGCGAAACACTCGGACGCACAAGTCCCAAATCAAGCAACTCTTGCAATTGACCTTTAAGCTCTCTAAGCTCTGCTGGAGCCACCCGATAAGGCGGTATAGAAATAGGCTCCGTGCTAGGAATAAAATCAATGCAGAACTCAATATCGCGCTCCGGCGGCAACCCAGGTAACTCGTCGGGAAAGACATCGGGAAACTCTCACACGGTAGGAACCTGGTCCAACGACTCCACCGTGGCTCCAGCATCATGAATGAAAGCCAAGAATCCCCAACATCCCCTCCTCAAAAGCCGACTGGCGCACAGGACAGAAATCAAACTGTGTGGGGTGGCACCACGGTCCCCCTGCACAACAACCACTGACTCACCGGGAAAACAAAACCTAATTGTCTTCTCGCGGCGGTCCATGGACGCGTAGCAAGTAGCTAACCAGTCCATGCCCAGCAGAACGTCGAAGTCCAACATCTCAAGAAGGATCAAGTCGACGGGCAAAACTCTGTCCCATATACGGACGGCACACGACCGGAACACGTGTCGTGCAACAAACGACTCTCCTACAGGAGTAGCCACGACCAGCAGCTGATCTAGCCAACAAGACTTTCGGCCTAATCTCGGCACGAAGTGCATAGAAACATACGAATGCGTAGATCCCGGGTCAAAAAGAACATGTGCATCAAAAGAACATACAGAAAGGGTACCTGGAACCACAGCATTAGACGCCTGAGCGTCCTGGTGAGTCAAGGCAAACACCCGAGCCTACCCTCTACCGGCAACTGGCTGACCTCCCCCTCTACCACCTCGCCCTCTCGGTATAAAACCACCGCGACCCCAACCTCTCTGCACAAGAGTCTGACGCGGAGCAACAACCGGCATAAGGGGAAACGCCGTCTGAAGTGGAGAAGGTGGTAAGGTAACCTGTGGTACAGCTGCCTCGCTCACACGTGGCTCAGCACAATATCGAACCCGAAGACCCATACTCCCGCACCAGTAACATTCAGAAACAAACTGCCGACCCTCCTGAGGGTAAGAGCTAAAAAGCCGACCTCGTCCCGAACCTCCACTATCTGAATGGGAACTGTCACGACGTCTTAACGCCCGCCTCTCTGTCAGATCCCCAGTACGAATCTTCTTCGGTTCCGGAGCAACTGACGACTCAGAAAGACGCTCCTCTACCAATATGGCTGCATCCACCGCTGCTGCATATGTGTCGCAATGCTGAATGCTGATGGCTAGGAACAACTGGGTAAGCAGGCCTCGAACAAACCTCTTCACCCTCATCTCCTCAGTCGCCACCAAGTACAGAGCATAAACCGACAGCTCGGTAAATAATACATCATACTCCGACACCGTCATCCCCGGATTCTGGTGTAACAGACTCAAATCTACGCGCTCGCGCATCCCTGACGCTCGGTGGAAGAAAACGGGCGAGAAATACTATCATAAACTCAGCCCAGGTCATAGGAGCAAGACCCGAGGCTCTGCCCCTCTCCAACGACTCACACCACTTCTGGGCCAGACCCTCCAGCTGGAAACTCGCAAACTCTACCCATCTCTCGTCGGAGCATCAGAGTGAGCGACAAATCCTGGCCATCCAGTCAATGAACGACAGCGGATCCTCAGTAGCATCTGTGCCAGTAAACACCGGAGGCCTCAGCCTCATGAACTCCGTCAATGACACGGTAATAACCTCCAGAGCTGCAACTGTGACTACCGGAACTGTAGGTACCATCGTGGTCCCTACAACAGGTAGAACAACTGTCTGCCCCTGCGTTCGAATGGCCTCTACCAAAGTCCCCATCATCTTGCACAGGTCCTGCATACCAGCCCCAAACATAGCAATGTGCTACTGCCCTGGTCAGTCCTCGCCTCAGATGAGTCAACTCTGACCTCGGCCCTCGCGGCCGCTCTCTGTGCCCTCGTAGTCTTCGGCGGCATAAAGGCTGGAAATTGAAACAAGATTCGATAAGGAAATAGGAATCGAATCACAAGGATGTATATCATCACGGAGGAATATCAATCAATAACTCCTAAGGTCACTTAGGCGGAGTACCGTGTCGTAAGTATGCCGCGGAACATACACACGCTACGTCACTCTGCTTAAACTACCTACTCCATCATACCAAGGTCATCCTACACTCTGAAAGGTAAAACCTAACGCTCTGATACCAACTTTGTCACGACCCAAAATTTAGCCATAACCGGCACTTAAACTACGTAACGTCTACAGGCGTACGCAACTTAAGTAAGCCGAAACCCAGAAATCTAAACCATCCAAAACTGGATCAACGGAGAAAAACATAGTTTTAAAGGTTTAGAAAATCACAAGTAAAATTTCTAACTCTAGTTTTCTTTCTTAAAAATTTCGGCAGCAGCTCCTTTGTAAAAACTAGCCCCGAAAACGGGTACAACACAGATAATATATGAAGTATCCCAAACGGGAGCAAATCACGCCCAACGGAGACAACCACCACAAGATATAAATATGATGCCGAAGCGAAGAATATAAAGGAACAGTGCATAAAGAGGTAAAACTTTTCAATATAACCGGCTCCCACGAGCTCGGCACCCAACGTCACCAAAATAAACAACACAGAAACCTCACAACTCGTCTCTAAGTCATATACAAACAGTGGTAGATGGAGAATACTAGATCCAACAAAAGATATACAATGTACAGACAGATAACCGCAACCCACCTAAAAGTAACGGCCTCACAGCCAAACGTAGCGGTATCCGCAAAAGTAGAGATAATAAGACGCCCTGCCGCGACTACTCTGAGGGTAAGTCCTGCAAAACACTGTGGTTCAAAGGGATTAAGTTGCCAATTCGTGAATAGTAAATAACATCATATTGAAATTGCAAGTATGCACCAACAGCAATGATCAATAGCATATAAGCTGGTACCATGAGTATGACAATATGAATATGCAACTATCATGATCAAGGTACACCACCAGGGTAATATATCTATATGAATAAAATGCATATCAACTGAATACTGAGTGCGGGATAGTAATAATCTCATGCACAAATTATAAGCATGAAAAAACACGATGTAACTCAATAACAAACCAAATTTCAAAATACTCAGATCGGCCCTCAGATCGGCCCTCAAATCCTGTACGTCTCATGGAACCTGAGTGTCAAATATCGACACTCTAAAACATCATGGAAACCAGTGCCTAACATCGACACGTAAATACTCGTATCCATACGTTCCTCGAAACCCAAGTATCCCACTTCGACACTTGTGTTCCACGTATCGGTCTTTCTGATATCCATACGTTCCTCGAAACCCAAGTATCCCATCTCGACACTTGTGTCCCACGTATCGGTCTGTCAGATATCCATACGTTCCTCGAAACCCAAGTATCCCATCTCGACACTTGTGTACCACGTATCGGTCTGTCAAAATCCATATATCTCTCAGAATATAAGTGCCTAATATCGACACTTGAAATTCCCATATCGCGTGAAAACATATCTCAAATGCGTAAATCCATGTAAAATAGCATATGCAACATAAAATATCAATATGAGCATATCACGGGAAAAGTCCGCTATATTATGCATCAAGTCATTAAATATATCTCGCGGTTCCCAAAATCCAAATCCAAAATACATATATATACAGCGTCCCATTCCACCAATTTATATGTTATAAAAACCGATCATGTAACAATAGCAAGGTATATGTGCGAACATGTAGGTATAGTATGGTGTATATATAAGCATATAGGTATACAGGTATGCTATGTGTCATATGCGCTATCGCACAAGTATAACTGTTTCAATGTCGCTAACCAACAGCAATGATCAATAGCATGTAAGCTGGTACCATGAGTATGACAATATGAATATGCAACTATCATGATCAAGGTACACCACCAGGGTAATATATCTATATGAATAAAATGCATATCAACTGAATACTGAGTGCGGGATAGTAATAATCTCATGCACAAATTATAAGCATGAAAAAACACGATGTAACTCAATAACAAACCAAATTTCAAAATACTCAGATCAGCCCTCAAATCCTGTACGTCTCATGGAACCTGAGTGTCAAATATCGACACTCTAAAACATCATGGAAACCAGTGCCTAACATCGACACGTAAATACTCGTATCCATACATTCCTCGAAACCCAAGTATCCCACTTCGACACTTGTGTTCCACGTATCGGTCTTTCTGATATCCATACGTTCCTCAAAACCCAAGTATCCCATCTCGACACTTGTGTCCCACGTATCGGTCTGTCAGATATCCATACGTTCCTCGAAACCCAAGTATCCCATCTCGACACTTGTGTTCCACGTATCGGTCTGTCAAAATCCATATATCTCTCAGAATATAAGTGCCTAATATCGACACTTGAAATTCCCATATCGCGTGAAAACATATCTCAAATGCGTAAATCCATGTAAAATAGCATATGCAACATAAAATATCAATATGAGCATATCACGGGAAAAGTCCGCTATATTATGCATCAAGTCATTAAATATATCTCGCGGTTCCCAAAATCCAAATCCAAAATACATATATATACAGCGTCCCATTCCACCAATTTATATGTTATAAAAACCGATCATGTAACAATAGCAAGGTATATGTGCGAACATGTAGGTATAGTATGGCGTATATATAAGCATATAGGTATACAGGTATGCTATGTGTCATATGCGCTATCGCACAAGTATAACTGTTTCAATGTCGCTAACCAATAGCACGGTATATCAATGAGCATTTGTGTTGTGCGTATCATGGCAATTACCGACAGTGTGTGTATAGCATATCATTGGTGCTCGTGCAACATGGACTGTCAATAATAGTGCAGTGTACAAAGGATACAGTATCAGTATCAACAAGTAACTATATGCAATGTAAATCATGCAATATCTCTATATAAGCACATAAACATACAACTAATATCATATCATATCTAACCCTGACGCTTAGCGCCATACGGGAGATTTCCCCGTAGATATTAAATCTACTCACCAATGGTCTCCAGCTATGAAAATCCGACCACCTGCTTCCTCTTGTTCGCAGCATCTGAAGTCCCCGCTTGCGACGCTATATTTCTACAAACACAAGAAATAGTGCAAACATCTCATAAATCGACCGATATAACGTAAAACTACGTATTAAATAACACATCAACACTAAGCTAACTCGCGAGTGTACGTCTAGTGGCTAACGTGCGCTGCGACACTACTAAACCAAACTGAGTACAGCAGCTGCATCAGATCACGATTCGTGTCGGATTACGTAACATACGGATATAAAACACTAGATTATAGGTAAACGATCCCAGATTTTGCATACTGTAAATACTAAAAAAGTAAACAGTACCAAACACCCCTAACCAACAGCAGACAGATACCCACAAAAAAACCAACACCCAACACTCCTCAAAAACCGGTGTCGCCGGATTTTCTCCTTGGGTCGCCGGTCCCAGCCGGTGGGGTGGGTCTCGTGTCTCAGGTGGTGCTTCAGGGTCACTAGTACATCACTACAATTTTGTTTGGTCACTCACTAAAAATTCCAGGTCACAGCAGGTACAGAGGCTCTAAAACGACACTAAAAACACGATATTTCACAAATCGATATGAAAAGTGTTCTACGCTACAACCAATGAGCTAAACAATATAAAAACTTCTAATTATCAGATTAAGGATTATACCTATCAATTTTAGCTCACAAGATCCAAGCTTTCCTAATTCCAAGTGATCAAAGAGCAAGAATCAAGACTTGGTGTATTTTTGTGATTTATTTTGGGATTTTGGGGATTTAAAAGCTTTGTATTGATGCAAAATGGAAAGGAGATGAGTAAGGGCAGTAGGAAAGGGAAGGATCTCGGCCAAGTGAGGAGGTGGGGGTTTTGTCAGGAATTTCCTAGAAATTTCAAGTATTAAATGCAATAAATGCTTTCAGATGCACACATGCATGCACCTCTTGATTCTTTTCTTTTCTTTTCTTTTAACACTTAAGTCCCTAGTCCACACAATGAATCTAGATATTATATAGGTTTTTGGTTAACTCAAGAATTAATCTATGAAAAAGATTGGAAAAGAGAAATTTCCCAAAAAGCGAATACTGCATTAAAATAATATTAAAATTGGGAAAAATTATAATTGAACCAAAACGTTCCATATACCCCCAAACCTTGCGCACTAGCTTTATTTTAGCTAAACTATGTGCTGACAAGTCTATATGGTCGTTTGAATACAGTCGGGTTAAAACGGAAAATACCGACAATTTAACCCTAAAACGGAAAAATTCGCATAACGATTTCTAAAACGTTACAATATTGTTCTTGACTCGCCACCAGTTTTAATAAAATGGATTCTTTTCAGAAAATATTAGTGGGAGTATGGTAAAACTGGAAGTGATTCCAGAACCACAAACGATTACTGAAAATTTAATAGAACCTAAAAATTCAATTGGTTTCGACGTTCCATTAGCCACTCCACAGATTTGGTAGGTAACCTAGGCACCCGATGTCACGCCCCGCTTCCCGGTATACGGCGAAAGGGACGCGACTGGTCCGCTACGTATTTACTCTGAAGTAAATGCGCTAAGCGTATCTAAGCAATATAATAAGAAAATCACAAGAGACAAATAAAACAACAACTTTATTTATTCACATTCTTTCTGTACAATACATGTAAAGTAAATACAACTGATAAAAAGCAATACCTAAATAATGGCATAACAGAAATGAAAAGTACTAAATGGAAAGTGTACAATGAACTAGAGTTCGGGATCTTCACTGAACTGGTCCAATTCTTCAGTAGTAGGCTCGATCTCTGATGTGTCCAAATCACCTAACGACATTCAAAGAAGAAAGAAAGAGAATGTCGTCAGCGAACAGATCGCTTGGTAAGTCCCAATTATAAGGAAGAATAGAATAGACAGAATGAAAATGTAGTTTTTAAAGTTGTATTATATTGTTATAATATTGTGTTAACGCTGTTGTTTGTAGCTTGGTACAGAAGATGCCAGTGTATACGAGAGAAGTCCCACTTACACCGGGGACTTTGGTAACCCGTAGTCCAAGACTCCGTCGATAATACCACGGAACAACGGCATGGATTTAATTACGTCTTAAGTGACCACATCGTGCCGCCTTTAACATATTCTATACCAGTCTACCCCTTAAACCCCGCAGTATTATCTTGATTGTATTGTTGTATTGTATTGTATTGTCTTCTATTGTTGTATTGTATTGTCTTGTATTGTAAACTGTATAGATTGTATAATTGGATGACTGACCGAAACCATGATATCGGTAAACGGATGCAACCGTAGAATCATGTAAATAGAATAACTGGACAACCATGTAAATGGAATGTATATCCATGGTTCGTTCGGTCATGTTGTATAGGTTGATAATTGGATTCATGGATTCATGTTAAATTGTAATATTATAGATTGTAGATTGTAAATTGTAGATTGTGTTAGTTATATGTGTGCCCTAGAGGCCATTACTGTACATACGATGTATATTGTAGTGGATGCTTGGACATATATAGGGAGGACTTTCTTGCTAGACATGATAGTACGCTATCTGGTTATACTTTATCTTAACGTGTACTCTGATTGTCTCTTTTGTTACATGTTGATAAAGCCCTTAGGATTTGTACTCGACTATTGGGACTATGATAAGATCATACTAGTGGGGCCACGATAGTCTATGAGTACATCCTATAACTGTTCCTAGTCGAGGGTGTGTCGAGACAGGGCATCGATACACCAGAGTAGACTAGCGTATACGCATCTTGACCCATATGATGGGCGATGGATGATCCCATATCCATCGGTGTGTGACATCAAGGATGGTGTACGGGTGCTCAGTGGAGACTGGGCACACTGGACGGACTTGCCAAGAACTCCTAGATGATATATATACCTATTGTCAGATAGCAGTTCTCTGGTGACACTTGTACAGGTTAGTCTGTAGACCCGAGATCGTCATAGAGTCTTGTGTGATTCCCACTGTACTTTGATTTCCTCCCTACCACGGCTCTACTGAGTTGTGCAAACAGGTGGATTTTGGGTACAGTCCCGAATCATATGGAGACAGTGAGCGATAGGAGGGGTTTCGTCTCTCCCGGTATAGGGAGTTGATGTCGCGCTATGTTTGATCGGCTATAACACCTAAATCCCTGGCCAGGGTTCTCGGGGTTTACTGATAAGTGTTATCAGTAGTTCCTCGACCTGTTATTAGCCATAAATCACCATGACTTATAAAGTTACTGGGGTCTAACATTTACCACCCCTAGACTTCATATGCGACGTATCAGATGAAGAGACTGGACTGTACGGTAAGTGTTGCTTACATGCTCGTAAGGGTTGTGATGAGTTCGCTCGTCGGCCACCTTTTCGTCATGTACCTGGGTAGCCGTTACGTACAGCTAGTGACACTGACATGCTTGTGGTTAAACCCATTGCTAGTGTACTGACGAGTCTTTAGAGTCCCACACAGAGGGTTCCCACGTTCAGGCAAAAGATGAAGAGACCGTAAGTTGTTACGGCAGCCGTAAGGTGTTGCGGCAGGTTTTCGATTATGTTCGTGTAATTGTTACAGGAATAATAATCGGAAGAATAATACTGGCCGGATACCGGTATTATATTATTGGATTAATGGTATTCGAATTTTTCGGAATTCGGATGCGGGTATACAGTATACGGTATACGGTATACGGAGGAGGGGTATTTTTATAATTGTTAGAAGAATACCTTCTAGAAGGTGCCACCTCATAATGACATAATTATGACATCATTTATTTTGTGAAAATAAATTAGTGAGGTGTAAATTAAAAGGTATAAGCATGATAATGTGGTTGTTGAAGTGGATGTACTATTAAAGCATGATACTTCTTTCATAATACATGCTTTAGTTAGTGCTATTTTCTTTTTCATCATGCTTAAACTTTTTAATTATGAAATGCACTTATCATCTCCTCCACTTCTTCTTATAAATACCTTCACATGAGATATGAAATCAAGGCATTCAAATCCTACACAAAATTATGATAAGTGTATCATAACAAGTGTATAAGAAGAAAGAAAGAAAATGATGGTGATCATTCTTCCTAGCTTAAACCCTCATATGAGATGTGAATCCAAAGCTTAGGATTTCAAGTTAATCCAATATACCTATCTCTACATCATCCTAGTGACCTTTTCTAGCAAATTCGGTCTCTCGGTTAAACTCTTGAGAAGAGTTTCTAGCTTGCACGAAAACTCTCGGGTGGATCATCTAGGTCTTCGGTGGCCGGAGATCGAAATCGTCGGCAACATCTAAAGGAGCCAAGGAGTTCACCAAAAGAGGAGAAAGGAGCAAAGGAGTTGCATCCAAGAGAAGACCCGAAGGACCGTATCATCAAGGTATAATCCCTAACATAGTAGATAAGATCTCTAGTTAGGGTTTACTAGTTGTGGTTTAGACAAGATCTTCGGTTAAGTGTGTGTTGTATGCAAAGAAAATTTTCGTTCATCGCTTCCGCCGCGCCACAAGAGTTGTGGGAGCATGCAGCACTCACCAACATGGTATCAGAGCCTAACTAAACCACAATTGGATGTTAGCCAAAAGTTAGAAGCTCGATCGACAGTTTTTTCTCCCGAAAACTCGTATTCTGCCCTTGCTGCTGTCAGTTTTTGAAAGTGTTCCAAAATTAATTTGACATGTCTTAAAAATACAAGCAGGGTTTTATAAGAACACTGTAGAAAGTTGGAGTCCTAACTCGACTAAAGCGCCGCGGATACGTAGCCAAACCCATGGTTTGGACGCAGATCCGCCGCCGAGTTGAGGCCGCGTCGACTCAGTTTTCTACAGTGATCTTATATTGAAGAATTAGGGTTTTGGGGACATGTAGAATTTTATAAAGGTGTTTGTACAGGGACATGTCAAGTGTTGGCATGGTTTAAAAAATTATCGATCGAAATTCTAAAGTGCTTGGCTAATCGGGATTTCTTTTTTGTGTTTGAAACGTCCGCTAATTGCTATATGACAATTAGTGGAGGTTGCACATATGGATATCATGAGATGGTATGTGTATATGAATGTGTTGGATCGTTGTGATGAATGGCCAGGGGGTGAGAAGAGTGTTTTTCCTTTTCTATCATTCCATGTAATTTGTAAAAATCAATGTTATATTGTATAATTTCTTTTTACTGTTTTTGCTCGTAGGATAGACCCAAGGTGGGGTGCACAAACTACCGGGTTCTCCAAGTGCCGAGTGGCCTACTCAATTGTTGAGGAAGGTTGCTACACTTCGAAAATTTGGCGAGTAGTTTGCCGCACCCATAGGGGTCTAGGGGGGTTTTGGCTATTCATCACGACCGTGGAACCCGTTTTTTCATTAAGGGCTTGAATGAAATACGGAATTCCTAGTATATCCAATGCATTCATCTGTGATCTGAAATGGTTATATTTATATATGAGATATATATAATAAACGATGCTTATGTTTTGCACCGGCACTAGTCCAGCCCCCGCTCTGTCGTTAGTTACGTAACCTAACGGTGCATGACGGGGCCCAGTGGCAAATGCGGATGGCATAAGCATACGTTCTATTTGCGTTTCTTTTCTGTGATGTTTAGGAAACGTAAATGATGGGACAACATTAATGTGATTAATGTTAGGAGAAAGAAACCTAAAGATGTTGTAGAATCAAACTTTTTGAAAAAGGGTAACTCTAGCCTTTATTTTGCATAGTGGTATTCTTGAATATCCTGCACCTCATTCGATGAGGAAAGGGCCGAGATCCCTTCACCGGGAGTGACCCCTTTAGCGAAACTAGAAAATGTTACAAAGAACTCGATTTGATTTTATAGTTGATCTAACTTTGCTTTGCATCGTGGTATTTACATATCCAGCTCCTTATTCGATAAGGAAAGAGCCGAGATCCCTTCACCGGGAGTGACCTCTTTAGCAAAATTAGAAAGATACTACAAAACCATTCGATTTTTAAAACTGGAGCTTAAACCACTCCTTCCCACTTGATCCTACAATGATATCATGTTCAAAACGTTAAAGGTTTTCATAAAAACCATCCGTTGCCCTCCGTCATTTTAGGAAGCAGAGTACTTAGTATTCATGCTACGTATGTCGACCATAGCCGAGGCGTAGTGTACGGTAGCTAAGTGATGTATTCCTACAAAGCATATGATGCGATTAGTTAGGACATTCATGTGATTATGTTGATCATAGTCAAGGGTCATATGGATGGGTCTGGCTAATCACGAAATGACGGGTAGAACTTGGCTAGTACTTATGATATGTTGACCATAGCCAAGGTCATAAGTGACTAGGGGTAAAAACCATATCGGGAATTTCAAGAGTTGAAATTTGCAATGAGATTGCATACCTTCTATATGATAGTTGGATCCCGATCCCGCTGCGAATAAGAGTTACTCCTAGGAAAGTTTTACACAAGACAATTTGATGAAATTATAGGGTGTAATTATTCCCGGCTAATCTTACCTTTTAGGGTTTGAAGGAAGATTCGATAAAAACAGTGGGAGACATCCGGATTAAATAATAACCAATCTAATCTTGCAAGAGCATACGCTAAAGTGTTTTCTTCTCTCTCTCTCTCAAGATAGTGACCATATCATGCCTTAATCAAGATAATAAATACGGATATTTTGACTGAACCCGCTTGTTATACTGAGCTGGGGAACGTTGGTCCCACTCCAACCTATAATTGTTATAAGACAGAGCAGGAAATTGGGAATTACCAGAATCCCGTGCTACCCAAATGAAGATAGTACATGTTGATGCATGATCTTCGGGTGTATCTATTACAAAGAATTGTTTCTCAGTATCTTTTACGTCCTGGGTATAATGATACCGGATCAGGATCCCACAAATGTAATCTGTTACATGGGCTACAGAAAGGTAAATGACTGAGAATGGGTGATAAGTTTCAAGAGTTGAAAATAGTGCAATTGTTGCAAACCAAGAAGTTGGCAGTTATCACCCTGTATTAACAAACATATTGATTCTGAACGAATGTTATTAGATACCGAACCTGATATACAAACATCATATCAGTCTCTTTATTAGTAAAGAAGGATATAATTTTGTATTGATGGATAATGTTTTGAACATTTCCTATATCAAGTGTTGATCGGTTCAGGCACGTTATCTAAAAGTGTTGGATATATGTATGCCCTAGAGGCCATTATGAGATAGTGTATGTACTGATGTGTATATATATATATATATTCAGAGGACAGTCTTGCTCGATATGATAGTATGCTATCTGGTTTTACTTTATCATATGTTCACTTGATCATGTTTATATTCATTTAGTACATATTGATAAAGCCCTGAGGATATTGGCTTGACTACTGGGATTATGATGCGGATCATACTAGTGGGAAGTCTGTAGTTTAAAAGCATATCCTTGAAATGTTCCTAGTCGTAGGTATATCGAGATAGGGCATCGATATTCCAGTTTAGACTAGCGTATACTATTCTTGTTCCATATGATGGGCGATGGATGATCCCATATCCGTCTGGTGTGTTGACACCGAAGATAGTATACGGGTGCTCAGTGAGACTGGGTACACTGAACGGACTCACCGAGAACTCCTATATGGTATTATATCATACGTCGGATAGCAGTTCTCAGGTGACACTGGTACAGATTAGTCTGTAGACCCGAGATCGTCATAGAGTCTTGTGTGTCCTCCCACTGTACTTTGATCTCCACCCTAATGCGGTTCTACTGAGTCGTACAAACAGGTGGATTTTGGGTATAGTCTCGAGGCATATAGAGGCAGTGAGCGATAGGAGGGGTTTCATCTCTCCCGGTATTGGGGGTTGATGCTGTACTGTGCACGATTAGCTATAACAGGAAGTCCCTGGCCAGGGCTGCTGAGATATTACTGATAAGTGTTATCAGTAAGTTTCTCGATCTGTTATAGACTATATACCGGCATGACTTATTGAGTTATTGGGGTCGACGATTCCATCCCTAGACTCGATATGCAGCATATCTGACGAAGAGACCGGACTGTACGGTAAGTGTTACCGGATGGACTGACAGGAGTTTTGACAGGTTCGCTTGTTCTTATTCTGATCGCTCAATACCCGGGTAGCCGTTACGTTTAGCTGAACGCTTGCGGCTTGTGGGTGTATGATATGATCATCATCTACTGCTGGAGTATTGACGAGTCTTAGAGTCCCACATAGAAGTTTCTCGGCTCAGGCGAAACGAAGTGGTGCGCATATGAGATATGTGCAGAGGCTCGATTAAATAAAAGTATGTGATGCTGTATTTTAATCGGGCATTCAATATTAGTCGGGTCATATGAGATATGATCGATTTATTAAATCAAGTGTTGATTTAATATTGGCTTTTATATATTATTTATTTAAAACCTTTTCTTCTTATGGATACATGCATGTATATGTACATGATGATGTGCATACATACATACATACATGAAATGTATCATGGTTGATGATACATAGAGGAAGGCAATATAAGAATCATTTTGTAGATAAAATAATATATGGATTTTTCATTAAAGATTAAAGGCAAAAGAAATGATTTATGAGTCATTTCTTCCACACTTTTCTACACCTTTCTTTAACTCAACCATGGTTTCATTTCCTTTTGCCTTTTAACCTAAATGAAATATCTAGATTTTATTTTACTATGGTTAAGGTTATGATAAGCTCTCTCTCTCTCATTATTATTTTCTTTTTTCATTATCATTATCATAGAAAAAGAAAAGAGAGAGCCATCTTCTTCTTCCTCAAACCCTAGCTCTCTTTTAAATGTTAAAAAAGAGTTAGAAAAAGAAAAGAAAAGGTAATAAATTAGAATAGCCACCACTTCATCATCCTACACAACCTTAGCCATCTTGTGTAGGGTGTTGTGCTTCAAGGATTTTCAAAGATCGTAGGAAGCATCAAGCTTAGGGCAAAGTACTTCGGGTGGATCGTCGTGGACGAGGAGTTGATCAAGTGAACCTTTGCAAAGCCAAGGAGTCTTCCAAAGAGATCTACAAAGGTTGTAGTTTCATCACTTAGCATAACTTAAGCTTTATTTGTTGATACTATTAATAGTTACTTCATAAATTCTAGTTCGATTCATGTGTTGTTTGCTTAGCACCTCAAAATTTTATTGTTATTGCATGTATGATGCTTCTAAACCCTAATAGAGGTGTTAAGGAAACCCTACAAAAAGCATAGACGTTCTAAATCAAACTACAGTTCTCAGTATACAGAACACACACAAGAGGATAATTCAGAAATGAACGAATCCTTCTTGAGGCATTGTAGACTAGGTCATATCAATGTGACCCGACTAGCTGAAGTTATATGTAGATGCATATTTAAATTAGTTTAAATTTACACCTTGTGAAACTTGCCGGTCATGTCACATAGATAAGATGACCATAGCTCTGTTTATTGGAAACAGAGAAAGAGTTAGTGAACTCTTGGGATTGATACATGATGATGTATGAAAGGCCCCCTGTCTACATATGCCATGACCGGTTCTTTGTTCTTCATTACTTTCTTTGATGATCTCTCAAGATTCAGACAATTGTTCCTGTTGAAACACAAGTCCGAAACTTTTGAGATATTCACAGAATATAAGTTAGAAGTAGAGAACCAAAAACAGGTATAAGTATTATATCCTTTGATGAGATCAAGGAGGAGAATACTTGAGCATGGAAATCCTGGACTATTCTAAAGGAGAATGAGATTCTCTCTCAGCATTACTCCTCCGTATACACCATAGCACGATGGTATATCGGGGCGGAGCAATTGCACCATATGTGATATGGTGTGCTCCATAATGGGTACTACTGAGTTTCCTATTTTCCTTTTGGGAGTTATGCACTTGCGAAGCTGCATACCTATTGAATAGGGTTCCAATCAAATCAGGTGCCTACTACTCCATATGTGATATGGTATGGGAAAAGCCCATATCTTAAAGATGTTAAGATTTGGGGTTGTCAGGCCTATGTCTAAAAACCAAAATCCGGACAAGCTCGAGGCAAAATCAAAACTGTGGAAGTTTGTTGGATATCCCAAGCATTAGCAAGGGAATATCTTCTACCTAACCGAGGAACAAAAGTTATTTTGTTTCTCAGCATGCCACCTTTGTGAAAGGGAATTTCTTGTGAAGAAATTAGTGGTCATAAGGTAGAACTGGAAGGTGCTCCAGCTATACAAACTACAACAGATGACCTAACCGAAGAACAAAAGTTGTTTTGTTTCTCAACATGCCACCTTTGTGAAAGGGAATTTCTTATGAAGAAATTAGTGGTCATAAGGTAGAATTGGAAGGCGTTCCAGCTATACAAACTACAACAGATGACCTAACCGAGGAACAAAAGTTGTTTTGTTTCTCAACATGCCATCTTTGTGAAAGGGAATTTCTTGTGAAAAATTAGTGGTCATGAGGTAGAACTGGAAGGAGTTCCAGCTACAGCAGATGATTTGGTAGAACAAAAGGATTCAATAGACTCTAACGAACCTCAGCCTCTCCGCCGATCTAGTAAGTTTCCTCACCCACCTAAGAGATACTTCGGTTTCTCTATGACAGTGGGAGCGAGGATTTCATATTACCCCAGCGTGTCCCGAGACCGGAAGGTGTTCCGGCGGGTTATAGTCCTCGCAAGAGGGCATGTGTAGAAAGTAGCTGCTGAGGGACCTTTTGGTGCCACGGCGACCCTATGGGATGGGGTTGTTGCCTGACCAAAGTGGTATGACCTAACTAGTTTCGAGCAGGCCATCAGGAGTGGGACTCTGTGAGAATGGCTGGATGCTTAGCGATCTGAGATGGAATCCTTATACACCAACAAAGTATGGACTTTGGTTGCTTTGTCTGAAGGGTTAAATCCCCATCAGGAGCAAGAGTATCTTGAGAAGATTACTTGGTGTACATGGAAAAGTTGAGACTTTCAAAACTATGCTTAAGTCCATCCAGATCCTACTTGCCACTGCTACATACCTTGACTACGATATCTAGTGGTTGGGTGTCATGACAGCTTTTCTAAATGAAGTTTTAGAAGAGAGAGTCTATAAGTACACAGCCAGAGGGCTTCGTAGACAGTGGGAGCAGTGGAAAAGTGTGCAAGATGTTTTATGCGATAAAATAGGCATCGCGGAGTTAGAACATTTGTTTTGATGTGGTAGTCAAAGAGTTTGACTTCATCAAAATAATAGATGAACCTTGTATATACATAAAAGGTAGTAGAGAGTATGGTGGTGATCCTTGTAGAGTGCGTGGATGACATACTCTTGATAGGGAAGGAGTTTCCTATGCTATGCTCAGTCAATCTCCTCTTATTATAAAGATTCTCCATATAGGATCAAAGGTGATACCTCCTAAATCCTGGGTTTTGGATATATGAGATAGATCTAAATGGATATTAGGGTACTCACTAGTTGTAGTGAGATAGTATCAATCGATCCTGGGGAGAATAACAGCGGAGTTAGAACATTTATTTTGATGTGGTAGTCAAAGAGTTTGACTTCATCAAAATGGTATGAACCTCATGGTATGGAGTATGGTAGTGATCCTCGTAGAGTACGTGGATGACATACTCTTGATAGGAAAGGAGTTTCCTATGATACACTCGGTCAATCTCCGCTTATCACAAGGATTCTCCATATAAGATCAAGATGATACCTCCTAAATCCTGGGTTTTGGATCTATGAGATAGATCTAAATGGATGTTAGGATACTCACTAGTTGTAGTGAGATAGTATCAATCGATCCTAGGGAGAATCACTGGAAAGGTTCCAGGGTGATAAGGACAACTGAATATCAGTCGCAGGCATTGTCTTTACCCTTAGTAGAGGGACAGTGTGTTGGAAGAGTTCCAAGCTAGATACCGTGACATACTAGAAAGGCAAGCTACGTCATTACTAAGGATTCTACCAAAGATAAAGTCTGGATATATATAAGTTCATGAGATGAACTTCGTTCCTACCATTGTGTGACAATGGAGTTGTGGCTTTAGCCAAGGAACTACCGTCCCATCAGAAATCCAGATATAATTCTTAGGCAGCACCACCTGATCATGGAGATGATTGATCTCCAGGGAGATCGAGGTTAGGAGAGTAGATACAGAGGACAACAGAGCGGATCCACTCACTAAGGCTTTTTCCCAGTAGAGACTTTTATGGGATGGTTGAGTATGAGATACTTAAACCACAGCTGATTGTTTGGTATGTGATACCACAACAGATGGCCCTAGTGCAAGTGGGAGATTGTTGGTTATATGTGTGCCCTAGAGGCCATTAATGTACATACGATGTATATTGTAGTGGATGCTTGGACATATATAGGGAGGACTTTCTTGCTCAACAGGATAGTACGCTATCTGGTTATACTTTATCTTAACGTGTACTCTGATTGTCTCTTTTGTTACATGTTGATAAAGCCCTTAAGATTTGTACTCGACTACTGGGACTATGATGAGATCATACTAGTGGGGCCACGATAGTCTATGAGTACATCCTATAACTGTTCCTAGTCGAGGGTGTGTCGAGACAGAGCATCGATACACCAGAGTAGACTAGCGTATACGCATCTTGACCCATATGATGGGCGATGGATGATCCCATATCCATCGGTGTGTGACATCAAGGATGGTGTACGGGTGCTCAGTGGAGACTGGGTACACTGGACGGACTCGCCGAGAACTCCTAGATGGTATATATACCTATTGTCAGATAGCAGTTCTCTGGTGACACTTGTACAGGTTAGTCTGTAGACCCGAGATCGTCATAGAGTCTTGTGTGATTCCCACTGTACTTTGATTTCCTCCCTACCACGGCTCTACTGAGTTGTGCAAACAGGTGGATTTTGGGTACAGTCCCGAATCATATGGAGACAGTGAGCGATAGGAGGGGTTTCGTCTCTCCCGGTATAGGGAGTTGATGTCGCGCTATATTTGATCGGCTATAACACCTAAATCCCTGGCCAGGGTTCTCGGGGTTTACTGATAAGTGTTATCAGTAGTTCCTCGACCTGTTATTAGCCATAAATCAACATAACTTATAAAGTTACTGGGGTCTGACATTTACCACCCCTAGACTTCATATGCAACGTATCAGATGAAGAGACTGGACTGTACGGTAAGTGTTGCTTACAGGCTCGTAAGGGTTGTGATGAGTTCGCTCGTTGGCCACCTTTTCGTCATGTACCTGGGTAGCCGTTACGTATAGCTAGTGCCACTGACGTGCTTGTGGTTAAACCCATTGCCAGCGTACTGACGAGTCTTTAGAGTCCCACACAGAGGGTTCCCTCGTTCAGGCAAAAGATGAAGAGACTGTAAGTTGTTACGGCAGCCGTAAGGCGTTGCGGCAGGTTTTCGATTATGTTCGTGTAATTGTTACAGGAATAATAATCGGAAGAATAATACTGGCCGGATACCGGTATTATATTATTGGATTAATGGTATTCGTATTTTTCGGAATTCGGATGCGGGTATACAATATACGGTATACGGTATACGGAGGAGGGGTATTTTTGTAATTGTTATAAGAATACCTTCTAGAAGGTGCCACCTCATAATGACATAATTATGACATCATTTATTTTGTGAAAATAAATTAGTGAGGTGTAAATTAAAAGGTATAAGCATGATAATGTGGTTGTTGAAGTGGATGTACTATTAAAGCATGATACTTCTTTCATAATACATGCTTTAGTTAGTGCTATTTTCTTTTTCATCATGCTTAAACTTTTTAATTATGAAATGCACTTATCATCTCCTCCACTTCTTCTTATAAATACCTTCACATGAGATGTGAAATCAAGGCATTCAAATCCTACACAAAATTATGATAAGTGTATCATAACAAGTGTATAAGAAGAAAGAAAGAAAATGATGATGATCATTCTTCCTAGCTTAAACCCTCACATGAGATGTGAATTCAAAGCTTAGGATTTCAAGTTAATCCAATATACCTATCTCTACATCATCCTAGTGACCTTTTCTAGCAAATTCGGTCTCTCGGTTAAACTCTTGAGAAGAGTTTCTAGCTTGCACGAAAACTCTCGGGTGGATCATCTAGGTCTTCGGTGGCCGGAGATCGAAATCGTCGGCAACATCTAAAGGAGCCAAGGAGTTCACCAAAAGAGGAGAAATGAGCAAAGGAGTTGCATCCAAGAGAAGACCCGAAGGACCGTATCATCAAAGTATAATCCCTAACATAGTAGATAAGATCTCTAGTTAGGGTTTACTAGTTGTGGTTAGACAAGATCTTCGGTTAAGTGCGTGTTGTATGCAAAGAAAATTTTCGTTCATCGCTTCCGCCGCGCCACAAGAGTTGTGGGAGCATGCAACACTCACCAACAGATTGTAGATTGTAAATTGTAGATTTTACATTGTGATATTTATAGTGAAAATATCCTAATTTCATAATAAATGGTATTTATTTGTAATATTGGTTTTGCATGGAATTCATGGTACTTTAGTGTAAAATTGATTCTTGTGATATTGTAGAGAAGGTGGAATATTTATAATACTTCAAAAATAGATATGTTTATGTTACATATACATATATTTATATGAAAATAATTTTAGTATATATATAATATTTTAGAAATCTCGTTTTCTTAAGATGTCGTATTTTAAATTTTTCGAGACCGAATGCTCCTTGCGGAGGTCTGCATCTCGCACTACTAAGCCCGAGGATGTGCGATAATCCGCACCATCCCGAACGGGTTCCCCTTTTAGGAGTTCTCTATTTGATCTATGAGCAGGGCTCTGTTCATGGGTTAAAACCCAGGAACAAGATCTCTGTAAATTTTTGAGAGCAAGGCTCTGTGGATGAAACCCCAAAGGGGTCTTCTTTAGATCAAAGATCTATGAGAGCAAGGCTCTGTCGAAGAAACCCCAAAGGGGTTTTTCTTTAGATCAAAGATCTACAAGAGCAAGGCTCTGTTAATTAAAATTAATTTAAATTAATTTAAATTTCTACCTAAGAATGATTCTAAGTTGTGAACTTCAAAGTTCTTGGGAAGAAGCAAGAGCAAGGCTCTAAGAGTTTTTAAGCAAGAGCAAGGCTCTGAATCAAAGTTCTTGAAAACGGTAAAAAATTTTAAGGACCAAGGGTCCCATTTATAGACGCCTGCGTCTCTTCACCTGACCTCTATGATCTAATGGTCGGGATCTTGCCACCGCTGCACTCACGTGCGCGCCACGTGAGCGCAACGGTGGGGGGGCATTTGTTCCTCCAATCAGAGCAAGGCTCTGTTTGAATTTTGAAAATTCAAAATTGAGAAGCAACGCTTCAGATCCCGTGCGCTGCGCGCAATTTTCCACGTGTCAGAAGTTGACTCGGCAGCACAACGCCCAAGGCAGTGCGTCCAATCAGAGCAAGGCTCTTTAAAAAGCAAAAGCAACGCTCAACTGCGCAAGCGCACCGCTGCGCGACGCGTGTTTGCGCAGTTGCGCAAACGCTGTTGCGCAAGTGCACCACAGCGCGCCACGTGTCTGCGCACTTGCGCAAGCGCGCTGTTGCGCAAGGGCACCACAGCGCGCCACGTGTCTGCGCAGTAGCGCAAGCACGACTGCGCAAGCGCACCTCAGCGCGACACGTGTCTGCGCAGTTGCGCAAGCACGACTGCGTAAACGCACCTCTGCGCGACACGTGTCTGCGCAGTTGCGTAAGCACTGTTGCGCAAGTGCACCGTTGAGTGACACGTGTCTGCGCAGTTGCGCAAGCGCTTCACTACGCGACATGTGTCTGCGCAGTTGCGCAAGCACAGCTGCGCAAGCGCCTTACTGCGCGACACGTGTCACGCGCTGGTGAGTTGCGCAACAACAGAATGAAGATTTAAGGAAATCTTTTCTGTTCTTGTTAAAACAAGAAGATTTCTTCTGTAAAACAGGGGCCTTTGGATCAAAGATCCAACGGTGGGAAAAATTCCCCAAATCACTCAGGAAAAGATTTATTGAACAAATTTAACTAATTTTTTAGCACTATAAAAAGGACCCCAAAACTCATTTCAAAGGATCATCTGGTTTTAAAAAAAAAGGAGAAAGAAAAGAACTCTTGAGAATTTCTGGAGAACACAAAAAAGAAGGTAAAAACCTTTGAGATAAGAGAAAATTCTCTCAAAGAATAGATCATTGATCTAGAAAACAAGATCAGTGATCTTCAATAAATAAATAAATAAAAATAATAAAAATAGTGCCTTGCACTTGCTATGAACCTTTGGTTCTCTGAAACAGAAAGAAAGAAAAGATTTCTTTCTTTCTCTGATCTAAATTTAGATCAAGAAATTAAAAAGTGCTCTGCACTTCTTTTCTTGAATCTAAAAGATTCTTGGTGCTCTGCACAAATGCAATGTATTTCCTAAAGGGCCAGGCCCAAATCAAAAAGACCTAGCAGGCCAAAATAAATTGCAAAGCAATAAAAGGGCTGGGCCCAAATCAAATTGATGCTCTGCATCATTTATAAAGAACAGAGTCCAAATAAAATTGATGCTCTGCATCCTTTCTGGGCAAAGCCCAAATAAAAGTAAAAAGAAATGCAAAAGCAATGTCGGACATTTTCAACGGGACTTAGCCCATTCGTGGCCATAAGTCCTTAAATTAAATTGACTGAGCAAAGTGGCTCTCCTAAATCAATCTACGTCCGGTTCGAGGGTACATCTCCGAACTCCTTTGACATCTATCGTTGTAATTCCTCAACGACGTCAAAGAGGTAACGAGTCCCAACGACCACACACCCATATGGACTGCGGGGTCTTTAAACTCGTGGACCGAAACGTCCTTAAACTAATATTTGCCCCAAAATGGGAACATTGGACCGAAATGTCCTTAAACTAATGATGGACCGAAACGTCCTTAAACTAATATCGGACCGAAATGTCCTTAAACTAATATCGGACCGAAACGTCCCTAAACTAATATCGGACCGAAACGTCCCTAAACTAATATCGGACCGAAACGTCCCTAAACTGGAACAATAGAGCCTCCAAATGCACTTTTGCCGGATCTCAACGGCCCCGTCTAAGTCGATCTTAGCCCCAAATACGGCTAACGTATCCTTAGATATTTAAATAAACGATAAAACCCCAAATCAACCTTAGTTCAAGGGTACTTCTCTGAACTCCTCTGACACCTGTCGCTGTAATCCCTCAACGACGTCAGAGAGGTGACGAGTCCCGACGGCCAGATATTAAATCGATCACTACGTCAAGTCGATCTTAGTCCAAAACAGGATTAACGTATTCTTGACGAACGTTTAAGTTGATCTTAGCCGCAACGCGACTAATGTATCCTTAAACTAAAACACCAAACCCAAATCTAAGCAAACACGGTTTTGGACTAATCCACGTCCTACGGGCGACGGTATTATTCAGTCTCCGTATACAATCCACGGGCAACCACAAACAAAACAAACACACGTGACACGAAGTGAAATTCTGGATAAGGAGAAAGTTGTTACCGCGATGCGGTAGCGTAATTAACTGCAGGGGCTTGCGCCTGCAGGGAAGAGCGTCCCAACAATCAAAAACCCCTCACCCTGAGGGGGAATCTGACGAAGTCTGCTACATCGGCCGCATCCGTCTAAACCTCCGATACACGGTGCCATAAATCAACTTGGCATCTTCGGAGAGGTAGACGGACAAAACCAAATAGCATCTGCCCCGAACCTCAGGCACAGACGCGAAGTCTAGGCCACCGTTCGGAGGGGAACAGATTCTGGCACGCCCGGTGGGACCTCTTCCTCTTTCCACTCCACACTTCGTGTGTCGTCTTCGCGAACCAATCGCGGTTTGTCAAATGGTTGTCTTCGGATTTCAAGTTGCTAAGATTTGGTCTTTTACCTGGCGCAGAATTCAAGATCCAATGGCCACCAACTGCACCAACTGCTCGAAATGCCACTGCAACGGACGCTCCACCTCACCGAGAGGTGTAACATATGGGCCCCAAGCGGCCTCTTTCCTCGCTCTGCCGGTTGAACAGGTGACCCAGGCCACCACTGTCCTATTTTTCGGGACCATGGTCCCACCTACAAGCTTCTCTATGCCGACACCTGCACCGGAAATGAACAAGAAGTCGGTGTTCGACCGGCTCACTGCTACCACGGCCCCTGTCAACGGGTCGTCCGCTACCAAACCGACAGCCTCCGTTTTCACCAGGCTAGGTCAGAACTATAAAGTGGTCGTCCCAAAGAGGGCAACGGCCGCTGCTTTGGAAGTCGTTAAAGCGGCTTCTCCCATCAGAGAGTCGGTCTTCACAAGATTGACGGTTCCCACTCCTCCCCCAGCTGGTCAAAAGGCATCAGTCTTCGATAGGCTGACATCGGCAGTTACCCCACACTCAAACAGGGGGCAACAAGAAACCATCTCGATTTCTGAGCCAGTCCCAACGGCTCGTCGTGCGCGACGTCGCCATTGGCGACGAGTAAGGAAAGCAGGGGGCAACTCCCCCTCAGGGTTAACCCCACCTGCTCCAGTGGTGGAGGTCAACGCTGCTGTTCCAACTGGGAACAGCTTTGAATTGCTGAGGAAGGTGAGAAAGAACTCTCCAATTGCTACATTGAAAAGATCTCCTCCGCCTATGGAAAAAGCTCCGGAGACAAAGCAGGAACAGCCCCCTCAACGGCTGTCGTCAAAAATTTATAAAGTTTGGCGGAGGTTTCAAGACTCCGTGATTGACCCAGACCACTTTCATCGCCAGAAAAAGGCAAAGGTGGAAAAGGACAAAAAAACGCCCCATTAAACAGCAGGGGGCAACAAATGCTAGGATGCCCACTTCAACGGCTCCTTCAACCTCAATGGTCCACAAAAGAAAAAGGCCAGAAAAAGCTCCCGTGACACTGACAAAGTTTAAAAGCGGTGAACCTAAACGCCCCAAGTCAGGGGGCATAATAGTTCATACGGTTTATATGGCTTCTGGAAAGGAAGAAAGTCGTACTTCTACGGGTCACCGACCGCTTACCCGATCAGTGACCAAGGCTCAGGAGCAGCAACAAAAGCTCCAGGAGATGATGACTACAATGGCTGCACTCATGGAGCCAAAAGAGAACCCTGAGACGTCCTTAGATGAACGCCAAGAGCAAGAGACCGACGCCGAGTTCCTCCGCCGAGTACTGGAAAAGAGAGACAAAGAGGCTGCTGAACAAGCAGCCAATATACAGCGTATGGGCCTCCTCTTCCAGGACATGATAGGGATGATGATACAACAAGATCCCCCGACTGAAGAACCCCCGATCGTCCTTGGGGATGATAGGGGAGAGACATCAAACCCTCAGCCCGTTCTATCAACGGCTAAAGAGGATACAATCTCTAAAACTGATTTGGATGAATATATAGCCCAGCAAATAAAGGTTCATCACGCGGCCGAAGCAGCCGGCCACGTCGTAAAAACGGGGCGGCCATATCCGGGCTGGTATGACCAAATCAAGTACCCGCCGGGTTACACAATTCCCAAGTTCCATGTCTACAAGGGGACCGGCAATCCCCATCAGCATGTTGCCCAGTTCAGGGCGCTTTGCGGTAACACCGGCGGTGATGACAAGCTTTTGCTCCACCAGTTCGTTGGAAGCCTATCAGATACGGCGTTCGAATGGTGTTCTGAGCTCCCCAACGACTCTATTAAAACCTTTGCGGAGATGGAGCTACTCTTTACCCAACGTTTTGCAAGTGCCAGTGAGCGTACCCCGATGACGGCACTGATTAATGCCAGGGTAAAACCCGGCGAGACATGGGTTCAGTACGCTATACGGTGGCGTAATCTATGGTCGAAGTGCGAACAGCGCATAGAAGAAGCTCCAGCGGTGGGAATGTTTGTTGGAACCCTTGATCCACAGGCAACCATCTCGCAGTTCATGATGTTCTTCAAGCCGACTACCTTCCAGGCTTTGATCGACAAACTAGCGCAGATGGACCAGATGGGCCATAAACCCCCTCTCCCGAAGCCGGACTCCCGAAACGACAAGGGAAAGGGAAAAGCGATCATTGTCGCTAATGCCCAACAACAACCGAGCGACTCGAAGCCGGTTGCTCGTCCAAACAATACGCGTCCATACGTATCTCTTGAGGACAGGATGGGACGTGCTTACTCCTTCCCCCGTGATAAAACGAGGAGGCTATTCGAGCTGGCATTGCGCAACAGACTCATAAATCTGCCAGATCCAAAACGCCCGTTGCAACCGAATAACGTCAACGAGCCCAACTACTGCCCTTACCATCGAGTGCTAGGCCATCCCATCGAGGATTGCTACGTTTTCAAGAATTGGCTTGAGAATCAGTACCGCCAGGGCAAATTTGCGCGGTCCGACAAATGGAAGGTGAATCCCCCGCAGCCCCACACCTCTAAAGGGACGAATACGCCGGGGGCAACATGCTCCGTCATTGAGGAAGCTCCTTAGGAGGTTGTATTATCAGCCAAGACGAAGAGGATGCTAAACGATCTTCAGACCTGTCCAGCGGTCAAGTGGAAGAACCCCTTTGAACCGCAGGTTATTGAAGGGATGTTGAAGCCACGTCCGACTCCGAGGACCGATGGTGGTAGTTCAAGCGTTCATAGTCAGCCGTCAAAATCTTCGAAAAAGAAGAAGAAGAAATCTAAGAAGCCCGTGAAGCCAGGCGACAAGCGCACGGACTTACAAAAGCAAATCGACGCACTGGATGAATACAACCAAAAGGCGCGGACTCCCATTACGCTCCAAGATTTCCTTGATCACGTCTTTCAAAAGGATGATGAGGGAGAAAGTTCATCGGATGAATCCGAGGAATATGTGGCGAGTTGTCATATGATCTCCCATTCGACCACGAACGATGAAGGGACTTCTGGCACTAAAATGCTGGGGGCAAATACTGGGTCAAGGGTTCCGGAGTTATCGATCGAAAGGATTGACGTGTTTCTTAGTGAAGCTCGATTGAAAAGTAAAGCTGATCGAGAACGCGAGACGGCTATATTGGAAAGGGCCAAGCGCCAGCGACTTGAGGAAAGAACTGAGATGATCCCGCTGGAGCAAAATGCCTCCACCGCTGACAAAAGCCAATTCAAGATAAAAAAGAGGTTTGCTAAGGCCATATCTATGGGCATGAAGCTACCATCCTCTGAAGGAAAAATGACTGGTGTGGTAGAAATGCACCCCTCTTATTGCTTATATCATCAGAAGGTCTCGCATCCCACTCAAGAATACAAGGCTTTCGATAGATGGTGGCAAGGATACATCGCTAATCAACAACGCTTTAAATGGGAAAAGCGTAAAATTCGTCAGGAGCAAAGAAACACGACCAAAGAGCTTGAAAGAACTGCCGGCAATTGTCACATGGTTAACACTACCGGGTCATAAGTGCCTACATTTGGGAGCGACTCTGATGAGGAGCTAGAACTTGCCCCTCTCTTTAAAGAGTCAACTTCGGGAAAAGAAGAGGAGCCAGTGGTTTGCGAAAATATCCGGCTGCGGAATCGGACACTGCCTGAAAAGAACCTCGGACCCTCGAATAGAAAAGATAAAGGGAAAGAAAAGGTCTCTGAAGACATCGTCTTAGATGACCAAGTTCTGGAAGAGCTAAACGCCGAAAACCCGCCGAAGAGAAGTAAGGTGGATTACAACGTTCTGGCACATCTGAGGAAACTGCCCTCTCAGCTCAGCGTCCTTGATGCCTTGTTACTATCAAAGGAGGCGAGAGACTCTTTGATTAAGGCGCTACAAGATCCGGACCAGTTCCAAGCCTTCTTAGCCGAAGAAAAGATGAAAGACGAATTAGAAGAAGTGCACACAGCCGACGTTGCTTTTGGTGATGAAGACCTTCTCCTCGGAACGTGTGAACACAATCGCCCCCTTTATGTCTCAGGATACTGCCATGACATAAAGATAGGTAAAATCTTGGTCGATAACGGATCGTCTGTCAATTTACTCAATGTGCGAGTGTTAAAGGAGATTTGCATGAGTGTCCAACACCTTGCCCGAGACAAAATCACCATCTCCGGATTCGACTCCCAATCATCAAAAACTCTTGGATCTGTGATATTGACGTTACGCTTCGGGTTGCTCGTCACAGACGTCAAATTCCATGTTATAGACGCCAAGACGTGCTACAATGCTCTGCTCGGCCGACCATGGCTACACGAGTACAATATCATCCCTTCTACACAGCATCAGTGCATGAAGTATTCTAGGGATGGCCTCGAGTACACTGTGGCGGGAGAGTTGAATCCGTTTTCCGTGAATGAAGTTCGCAAGTATGAAGATGCCAAATACTTCTCACCGAGTTTCGAAGACACGGAAAGGTGCCACAAACCGGAGAACAAAACTAACGCAACCATCCCTGTCTTCGGCAGTGACACCGAGGAGGAGGAGGATATAATTTATTCAGGTCCATCCCAATCCACCAGACCAGGACCATCCATTCCTTCATTGATCTTCGGCAGTGATTCAGAGGATGAAGTTCATGCTGTATTTCCTGCTCGGCCTTCAATACGGGTTTCCGCTGATGAAGAGCGAAGTCTGCAGATAACCATGGTGCCGCTTGAACATTACAAAGAACTGGATGCACTCGACACCAACAGCGTAGAAGAATTGCAGATATCCTATATCCCTCCCGGACGAAAAGGCGAGAAGGCAATCCTATTCTACCGTTCTGAAGAAAACAAGGTGGAAAAAGAAATTTGGCATGGTGCGGATCCAACGCTGGACAGACTCCAGCCCATCCGTCTACCCCGATATTATACGGAAGGCTTGAGGAGACTGTTGAAGCACCAGGAAATACCTTTCGAACAAACCGTTAGAAAGGCCAAATTCTATGACAGGGTTTGGAACGTCCCCGGAACTCAGCACAAGCTACCTAATGGGAGGCTGGAGACGATCGGGCTCGGATATATTCGCTCCAGGAAACGAGAGCTGCTCCGCGATTGTTACGTCGTGCACAATTCTGATGAAGAAGCAAATGCTCAAGAGGAAAACGCTAATCCTGAGCCAGCAAAAGTTCCTGATGCAAAACCGCCCAGTCCATCATTTGAAGACCAGATGGGCAAACTTATAAGGAATGCAGGTCAAAAAGCCCGAGATGATCACAATCGTGAAATGGCAATCTATGAGAAAGCCAAGACACAACGCCTTCTCCAACAAGCCGTGAAAGATGAAAATGCCGCTCCTTGTCAACCTGCTACAAAAAAGGTTCGACGCGAAAGCAAAAACAAGTCGAAAGGCAAGAAAGGCGCTCAACAACCACAAAGCAGAGCTAAGAAGCCACGCATCCGAGAGTCGAGCGTTATTGACCTAGCCCTCATGAAGAAAATGGGTCGAGCATACTCATTTCCTCGGAACAAGACAAGGAAAATACTTGATCTTGCTCTAAAACATCAAATGCTTACACTGCCAGAGTCTAAACACCCTGAGCGAGCAAGCGAAGTCTCCAACCCAAATTATTGCTCTTACCATCGAGTAGTAGGGCATCCGCTTGAAGATTGCTTCACCTTTAAGAATTGGATTGAGGACCAATATCAGCTTAGCAAATTCGTGTTGTCTGACAACTGGAGGGTAGCGCCGCCGCAAAAGCACGAACCCGAAAACACAAGGATAGAACCAACTCCGCATTGGGATTGGCAGAAAATTCGCACATGCCATGTGATAACAATATTAAAAGAAGAGTCCGAGGACATGAACAGCCTTCCTTGGTGCTTTGAAAACAGCAGCGATGAGGTAATCTCAGAATTTCCACCAGCGCCAAAAGAGCTGGAAGATGGAATCCATACTACTGCAGATAACCTCAAGAAAATCGAATTGGGGACAATAAATGATCCGCGACCGACATTCGTCAGCGAGCTGCTGTCTGAAGAGAGGGTGGCTGCGTTAAAAGACATCCTTGTGCAGCATAAAGATTGCTTCGCATGGAACTATTCCGAGATGCCGGGACTAGATCCAGAAATTGATGTACATAGACTAGCAATATCCCCGAACATCAAGCCAGTCAAACAGGCGCCGAGAAGAATGCGACTCGAGCTTGAGATGAGCATAAATACCGAAGTCAAAAAGTTAATCGACTCTGGCTTCATTCAAGAAGTTCAGTACCCTGAATGGATTGCCAACATCGTCCCAGTGATGAAGAAAAATGGGACAGTGCGCGTATGCGTAGACTTCCGGGATCTTAATAAAGCTTGCCCGAAGGATGATTTCCCAGTGCTAGTCACTGAACTGATGATAGACAATACATCCACTCATGAGGTTTTCTCCTTCATGGACGGCTCATCAGGGTATAATCAAATAAAAATGCATCCTGAAGATCAGAAACATACGGCTTTCCGGACTCCTTTAGGGATATTCTGTTATAAAGTAATGCCCTTCGGTTTGAAGAACGCCGGTGCTACTTATCAGAGGGCCATGACAAAGATCTTCGACGACCTTATACACGAAATCGTCGAATGCTATATCGACGATCTCGTGGTTAAAAGCAAGTCATACGAAGAGCATCTCGAGCATTTGAAGACCGTATTTCAACGCCTTCGGCGATACAATTTGAAGATGAATCCTTTAAAATGTGCGTTCGGGGTTTCCTCGGGCAAATTCCTAGGGTTTATCGTTCGACACCGAGGCATTGAAATAGATCCGTCTAAGATTAAAGCGATCATGGAGATGCCTCCGCCTAGGACTCTTAAACAGTTGCGATCTCTCCAAGGGAAGCTCGCATACATACGGCGATTTATAGCTAATCTTTCAGGAAAGTGCCATCCTTACAGTCACCTGCTGAAGAAGGGAACCCCATTCGTTTGGGATCACAAATTCCAAGGCGCATTGGATGAGATCAAGCAGTATCTGCAAAACCCTCCGGTGTTGGCTGCTCCAGTTAAGGGAAAGCCTCTCGTTCTTTACACGACCGCCCTTGAGGGTTCTTTAGGCGCATTATGGGCACAAGAGAATGACCAGGGGAAAGAAAGAGCACTTTACTACTTAAGTCGGGTTCTGCTGGGGGCAGAAAGCAATTACTCCCCCATTGAAAAACACTGCCTAGCGTTGATCTTCGCAGTAACAAAGCTTAGACATTACGCATTAGCGCATGAAGTCCATCTCATTTCAAAGGTGGGCCCTCTCAAATATTAAATGTCAAAGGCCATCTTGACGGGACGACTCGCTAAATGGGCTCTGCTCTTAATGGAGTTTTCGATAACATATCGACCCCTCAAGGCAGTGAAGGGCCAGGCCATAGCCGACTTCCTTGCTGAGCACCCGATACCTGCCGATTCCCCTCTGAATTGCGATTTGCCAGACAAACATGCATTTGACGCAATCGACGGTGGTGATACCCGTTGGGAGCTTTATTTCGATGGGGCGTCTTCCATGAAAAAGCACAAACAAAATACGTCAATGATCAAATCGGGAGTAGGCCTTATCTTCGTAACCCCACAAGGAGGAATAATGCGCTTCGCCTTCTCCTTGACAGAGCCGAGAACGAATAATGAAGCCGAATATGAAGCTTTGATAGCAGGCTTGGAGATTGCCATCGACATGGGAATTGAAAACCTCCTCATATATGGGGACTCCCAGCTAGTCGTCAGTCAAGTGAACGGCGATTACCAAACATGCAAACCGTAATTGATAAAATACGGTGAAAAGGTGCAACAACTGCTAACCCAAATTCCCTCCTATACTTTGGAAAGCATACCGCGCGCGGAAAACAGCAAAGCGGACGCACTGGCCAAACTTGCTAAAGAATTGGCTGACGAGAACCTCGATGACGTTAGAATCGTGATACAAAGCCGTCGAGTGCTCGCCCCAGCAGAAATACCTCCAGAATCATATAAAGAAAAGGGAGCAACTGAGCAGGCGATCCTACAAATAAAAGATCATGAGAAGACCGAAGACTGGAGAGAAGTCTTCATAGATTACTTCAAGTTCCACCGAATGCCTGAAGAAGCGTCCATAAGACATCAGCTCGTGAAACGAGCTCTGTCTTTCGCCTTCGTCAACGATACTTTATACAAGAGGTCATTCGATTCTCTGTGGCTGAGATGCCTAGGACCTGACGAAGCGAGAAGGGTCGTCCAAGAAGTTCACGACGGACTCTGCGGTTCCCACCAAGCAGGCCCTAAGATGAAGTTGAAGATAAAACGGATGGGCTACTACTGGCCCACGATGATGCAGGATTGCCTGGAATACGTAAGGCAATGTCATTCATGCCAAATTCATGGGGACTTCATCCATCAGCATCCCAATCCACTGCATCCAACAGTGGCTAGTTGGCCATTCGAAATGTGGGGAACTGACATAGTCGGCCCCATCGAACCAGCATCGTCCAAGGGACATCGTTTCATCTTGGCGACGACTGATTACTTCTCCAAATGGGCAGAGGCGGTACCGTTGAAGGAAGTGAAGACGGAGAACATCCTCCATTTCTTCAAAACGCATGTCATATACCGGTTTGGAACCCCGAGAAGGATCATCTCTGATAATGGGCCAGCCTACCGAAGTCATAAAATTAGCCGCTTCGCACAGCAGCACAATATAGACTGGAGATATTCCTCAGTTTATAATCCGCGAGCTAACGGTCTAGCTGAGGCCTTCAACAAGACCTTGACGAAGATCATGAAGAAAACAGTGTCACGAAATAAGAGAGATTTGCACGAAAGATTGCAAGAGGCTCTTTGGGCGTATCGAACTACATTTAAAACGGCCACAAACACAACGCCGTACGCGTTGGTATTTGGGACGGAAGCAGTACTCCCTCTCGAGATAGAATTACCCTCTCTACGAGTGGCATTCCACTACGAGCTGACAGACGAAGAAAATGCTCACCTTCGGTTTGAAGAGCTTGATGCCCTTGATGAAATCCGGCTTCTAGCACAACAAAATCTGGAAGCTTATAAAGCAAAGATGACGCGCTCATATGAAAGATTGACCCGACCGAGGACATTTTGTCAAGACGAACTCGTGCTAGTAGTCAAAAGGCCTATGATCCCCAATCGCGCCAAGCGGGGAAAATTCGAGCCAAACTATGAAGGCCCATACGTCATAGATAAAGTTTACCAGGGTGGGGCCTATCTACTCATGGACATGCATGGTGAAAGGCCTTTCAGGCCGATAAACGGTTGCTTCCTAAAGAAATATTACGCTTAATGAGCCACAGCCTAGGTCAATGATGGATGACGACGACTAAGTCCGCTCGCTATCTTCCTAAGCTCAAGCTTCATAAAGAATAGCCAACCTTCTCAACAATGGACCGAAATGTCCCTAAACTAATAGCAGACCGAAACGTCTTTAAACTAATACCGCAGCATCCTTAGGCTGACGAGGTATAAAAAAAAACATATAAAAATAAAATAAAATAAACGGTATGTCCATAAGCAAAAAGGCACGGATGAAAACCCGAAAGGGCTCCGTGAGTAAAAACAGCAGGGCTGCCGGCGAGTGTTCGTGAAAACCCGAAAGGGCGCGATCTCGTAAAAAAAAAGAAGAAGAGAAAAAGAAAATATTAAAAAAAAAACGGTATGTCCATAAGCAAAATGGGCACGGATGAAAACTCGAAAGGGCTCCGTGAGTAAAAACAGCAGGACTACCGGCGAATGTTTGTGAAAACCCGAAATGGCGCAACTTCGTTAAAGAACCCTTATAGAGTCCTCTCGACCTTGTAAGGAGAAACCACCTGCGTGAGATCCTTACGACTCACAAAGGAGCAACACACTTAGGGATCCCCACGATTCCTAAGGAGAAAATACACTTGCGAGATCCTCACGACTCGTAAGGAGAACTCTCTTATGGGACCCTCACGGCTCATAGGATTTGAAAGTCTCAAGTCACAGAGACCTAAACCTGTGCTTAAGCAAACCCCCGCAAACTTCCAATATTGCCCTACAAGTGGTTCAATATTGACCCTTGTATACAATCCACGGGCGCGAATAAACATTTCCCTAACTAAGTCCCATCTGAAACTAGGGATATGTTTGCATAGTAAACAACCCTTGTAAATCCTCTCGACTTACAAGGAGAAAGCCCTCCTGTAGGATCCTTACGACTTACAGAGAAACAAACACTTAGGGATCCTCACGACTCCTAAGGAGAAAATACACTTACAAGATCCCCACGACTTGTAGGGAGAAATACCTTCACGAGACCCTTACGGCTCATGAAGTCAAAAGCCTTAGCCGACAGGACCCTAACCCTGGTCGCTAAGCCTCCTTTGTTCGACAACGACAGAGGCAAATGATGATTCGCTCCTGGTAATATCCCAGTTGCAGCGGTGCTGATGCCGAAATCGGTGTCCAATTTCAGGTTTACGGCGAAAGCCAGTAGGCCGCTCATGCATACGAAATAGCCGAAATGATAGGGCAACTTGCAATAAAAAGCAGCAAGTAAAATGTATGCATGCAAAATAGCCGAAATGATTGGGCAACTCGTAATAAAAATCAACGAGTAAAAATAAAAAAAAATAAACAAATAGCCGAAATGATTGGGCACCGCGAAAAATAGCCGAAATGATCGGGCAGTCGCGACCTTCGCGATATAAAAGCTGAAATGATAGAGCATCGCGGAAATAAAATAAAATAAAAAGAAGAAATGATAAAACTTTGGCCCTACAGTTAAGATCACATCGATCCCTGTATACAATCCAAGGGCGTAAACAAAGAATGGACCATACTTTCCCAGCGGATTCCGTCAGACGACGAACCCCAAACCTCAACGGTTCATTTCAACCGAAAAGCCAGTGACTTCAGCAAAACTCCTCGACTCACGGATACAAACACTCCTTGACGAGAGCCTTCTGATTCGCGTCGACTCGCAGAGCCACCAGAGCCTCTGTGGGAACCCTCGACTTGTTTCAAACCCCAAGGAAACAAATAATCCTTGGCGCTTGGGAAACAAATAATCCCTAGCAAACTCCTCGACTCACGGATACAAACACTCCTTGACGGGAGCCTTCTGATTCGCGTCGACTCGCAGAGCCACCAGAGCCTCTGTGGGAACCCTCGACTTGTTTCAAACCCCAAGGAAACAAATAATCCTTGGCGCTTGGGAAACAAATAATCCCTAGCAAACTCCTCGACTCACGGATACAAACACTCCTTGACGGGAGCCTTCTGATTCGCGTCGACTCGCAGAGCCACCAGAGCCTCTGTGGGAACCCTCGACTTGTTTCAAACCCCAAGGAAACAAATAATCCTTGGCGCTTGGGAAACAAATAATCCCTAGCAAACTCCTCGACTCACGGATACAAACACTCCTTGACGAGAGTCTCCTGCTCCGCGTCGACTCGCAGAGCCACCAGTGCCTCCGTGGGAACCCTCGACTCGTTTCAAACCCCAAGGAAACAAATAATCCATGGCGCTTGGGAAACAAATAATCCCAGCAAACTCCTCGACTCACGGATACAAACACTCCTTGACGAGAGCTTCCTGATCCGCGTCGACCCGCAGAGCTACCAGAGCCCCCGTGGGAACCCTCGACTCGTTTCAAACCCCAAGGAAACAAATAATCCTTGGCGCTTGGGAAACAAATAATCCCAGCAAACTCCTCGACTCACGGATACAAACACTCCTTAACGAGAGCTTCTTGATCCGCGTCGACCCGCAGAGCCACCAGAGCCCCCGTGGGAACCCTCGACTCGTTTCAAACCCCAAGGAAACAAATAATCCTTGGCGCTTGGGAAACAAATAATCCCTAGCAAAACTCCTCGACTCACGGATACAAATACTCAGTGACGAGAGCTTCCTAACTCATGTCAACTGTTCCGCTACAACTGCAAACAGATCCCCGATTCGTCTCAATTAGTGAGAAAAGGTCTCAGACAGCAAGGATTGAAAAGCTTGCTTTCTGAGCAATGGGGCCCTGCAAGTCAATCCAAACTGGTCTCTTGCATACTATTCACGGGTCTCACTCTCCGAAGTCGAATTTCGACGAGGAGGGAAACAACCACTTACGAATCCTCTCGACTCGTAAGAGGGAAAATTCTCTTATAAGATCATTACGACCTATAAGAGAAAACCACACTTAGGAATCCTCACGATTCCTAAGGAGAAAATCCACCTATGGGATCCTCTCGACCCGTAGGGAGAAAAGCCTCTATGGGACCCTTACGGCTCATAGAGTTGAAAAGTCTTAGGCAGTAGACCTGAACCTGCGGCCTAAGTCATCGCTATTTCTTAAGAAAGTCAGAATACTCGTTTTGGATATCCATCAACCATGGTTATTAAGACAGCCTGCTGACAATTAAAAAGAGATGAAAGAAAGAATATCCGGTCTACATTTGATCTGGCGTGCGTGATGCACTCATTTATGCATGGGCAGAAGACTCAGGACGAGAAATAAGACAAGCCAAAGAGTTTCCATTCATACTGCTAGAAAATTCCTTTTTACAATCATAAGAAAGACAAATAAAAAAAAACATTATTCAAATTATTACAATGGAATAACCTCAGATCCGGGGCACGGATTGAGGAAATCGAAAGTAAGGCCATCCAGAGTTCTTCTTGCCTTTCTAATTATTCTTATGCGCAGTCTTTCACGCTCCTCCGTGTCAATATCATCGGCAAGCCCCCCTGGCCTTCGATAAGCAGCAATGATCGTCGTCTGCTGGAAGACTTGGTGTAGGATGTCGACGAGGTTGTTCCGCCGTTTCTTTGAGATCAGCCCTGTCAGGTGCACTGAATGCACCTTATCTTCGGCATCATCCAGTGCGTTAAGCGGTAAGGCCTCATGAAGATCCGGAAGTGCCCTCCATATGGCTCCCAACACGACTTTCAGAAGGGCCGAACGACGAGGCAACAGCCAACCACCGCTTGCATTCAGACGACCCATGATTTCCGCACATTCAGCGTCCGTAAACTCTTGGTTTTGTTGACGACCCTGGGCGCGGATATCGTCGTAGGTAATGAACTCGTGCAGACTGTATAGATGCACCGCCGCCATTATACCTGGAGGAAATATTACAGGAAGATCAGCAATAGAGAAGCAATAACATGCATAAAGGACTAAATTCCTGAGGAGCAAGATTATGTTCAAGGATGAAATCCCCCAAACGAAAGCTCTGCTGGTTAATCGATTCTACCTAAAGAAGTTGTTTTCTAAAAACTTTAAAAAAAAGGGGAAACAAAGCAACGGAGTTCTTAAAAGCAAGGGGAAAGCTCCGAAGTCTTCGAAGATGGAAATCTGGAAGATGATAAGTATCTGGAGGGGACCAAAGGTCCTATTTATAGGCATCAAATGCCTCCTCGACTTCCAAAAGTCGTCACGGCGGTTCACCCTAATCGGAGCGAACTTTTGTTCAAATCCCGAGGCGGGAGACGAAGCAACGCTTCGTCTTCCCCCAGTCAGAGCAAAGCTCTGTCTTAAAAATTAATTCAATGAAGCAACGCTTCAGATTGTTTGCATTGTGCAACGGGCCACGTGTCGGACGCAGACGCATTAGCGCAACGCCCAAAGCAGCGCACCCAATCAGAGCGAGGCTCCTTTTAAAAATTAAAGGAAGCAACGCTTCAGCTGCGCTGCGCCGTGCGCTACACGACACAACGCAGAGGCGCTAACACAGTTGCGCTGCACTGTGCGTTGTGCGACACGTGTCATACCCTGAAGCATTTGCGCTAAACAAAATTAAAAATTCTGGAGAAATCGTCCCTACTCTTTTAAAATAAAAAGATTTGCTTCTGGATCAAAGATCCGACGGTGAGGGGAAATTCCCCCAGGTCATTCAGAAAAGGGATTTCTCTAATAAATCGAATTTGCTTCTCAATTTGCAAGATTAAGCCTCAGGCAGCAGAGGTGGGAAAACTTACTTCCTGAACGATGAGACCCTACAAGTCGATCTAAAATGGTCTCTTGTATACTATACACGGGTCTCGCTCTCCAAAGTCGAGTTTCGACGAGGAGGGAAACAACCACTTACGGGTCCTCTCGATTCGATAAGAGGGAAAAATTCTCTTATAGGATCCTTACGACCTATGAGAGAAAACCACACTTAGGAATCCTCACGATTCCTAAGGAGAAAATCCACCTACGAGATCCTCTCGATCCGTAGGGAGAAAAGTCTCTATGAAACCCTCACGGCTTTTAGAGTTGAAAAGTCTTAGGCAGCAGATCTGAACCCGCGGCTTAAGCCATCGCTATTTCTTAAGAAGGTCAGGGATACTCGTCCTAATCATCCGTCAATCATGGTTACTAAGGTGGCATATAGATAATAAAAGAAAGAAAAGACGGAGAAATGACACAAGGCATTACAAAAATGTGCATCTTTTATTCATAAATATTGATCGAGTACAGGATACATTGTGCTAAAGAATAAAAAATATATACATATACTTTACAAAGACAAATGATACAAGGAGAATTATTGGGAAGGAAGCGTCTTGCATAGGTGTAGCAATTGCTCGCATATGTCCTTCCATGCCTTCTCTTGGTCGGCTACCACCGCCAGCTCTGCCTCCACTTGGGCTCGTTGCTGCAAAACCGACGCAAGCTGCTCCCTGACGACCTGATAGGCAGCTTCCCGACTTGGGATATTGCGCTCAGCTACGTCAAGCTTCCGCTTCAAGTTTAGCCCATGGGAGATGCGCTCCAAGAGACCCTCAAAGATAGTCTTCACTTGGGCAGCATTTGCCTCAACCTCAGCGCGCATATGGGCCGTTTCATTCGAGGTCTTTTGGCATTCCCTTAGTCTTAAAGCTGCTTCTTGCTCCAAGTGGCGGGAGTGCGAAGTGCTTTGCTCGAGCCAAGTTGTGCGTTGGGTGCTCAGGGCTAAAACTTCGGGAGAAGGGCGCGTCGACTCCAGCCGGTATAGACAGGCCTCGATCTCCCTGCAATGATTAACCCAAGATCCGACGACGCCTTCATTATGAAAATTTACGAGCGCCGCCAACATTGGATTAACCTCCACAGCGAAATCTACGGCAGAAGGGAGAGCGTCCATGTTGAGCTCTTCGATGTACCCGCTCAGCATGCCCAAACTCATCACAGCACCCTTTGAAGACGGGCGTTTCAAGAAAAGGCCTGCCGGTGGAAGGACGCGAGACTCAAAAGGGACCGGAGCCGGAACAATAGCTGCAAAACAAAACATGGTTAAACGATGGTTCAAGAGATGTTTAAGGGTTACCAAAAAAGGAATTTGCTATACCAGCAGCAACAGACGGCAGAGCCGGAAGGGCCGATAGCGCGGCAGGTCTGGCATCCCCTCCTTCGATTTGTGGCACTGCAATAAAGAAAGGGAAAAGTCAGAAATCATTCAATTGCTAGAAAAAGGGATGAACAAAGATATTGTAGTGAACGTATACTCACCGGCGCCACTAGAGGGAGAAGCGAGTTCGGATGGGAAGGAGAAGTGTGAGAGCAACACTTGATATAAATGATCAAAAAGCACTCCTGAAAGGGCACAGTGGTATAACGTTAGTACAAAAACTACATGTTTAAAAGATTAACGCATGAGTCATAAATCCATACCTTCCAACATCCGCGATGGTACAAGGGAAGGCGGGGAGGTGACCACCGCCAAAGCAGTAGTTGACGGTGCTCCTTCGAGCAATGGAGCGTCGGCACTGGCCGCACCTGCAAAGACAAACTTGTTAGAAGAGATCGCAAGATATATAAAAAGAAGAACGCTGGTAACTCAAAATTTACCCGACGAGCTGCCAGCCGAAACTGAAGCAATCCTCTCCTCTATTGACATGAGACCACCGCCCGTAGCCTCATCACCCGACTCGATGGGAACCGTTGTTGTGCTCGCAAGCCCTGGAGACGGCAAGGAACCATACGCGGGGAGGACTATGATTGGAGTATTGCCAGATTCCAGAGAAGGAGCAGCTGGCTCGTCCTCAGGAATCGTGGCCACCTCACCCGCTACTCCTTCGGGTCCTGCGGTCACAGTTGTCTCGTCCACCGTCGCCGCGAGGTCTCCAGCCTCAAGCGCCTCCCCCTCTACCGCCTTCGGCTCGGTTAACACAATCATCTCATCTGCCGCCACTTCAGGTGCGGCATCAATGACCCTCTCGGCGGCGGACCCCTCAACCTCTGTTTCAGGCCCCAAGGCCCCGATGACGTTGCTCACTGTCGGCTCGGGCTCGGCAAGTACCGCTTCCTCCGCTCCCCGGGGTTCGACGGTCTCCGCCTCCCCCTCAGTCGGACTAGGCCCTGCCAGATGAAACACATATGAGCCAATGGCTTTATAATTCTTACAACAAAGCTCTGAAAGAAGTACTACCTGAAGAAGATTTATCATTTGCACTTCGGGCCGCGCGCGCCGCTCGCCTATAAGAAGTAGATAGGGCGACAGGGGCCTCTTCAGAAGGAGTGTCAGCGTGAGGAATGGTACTAGGACCCGCTCCCGCAGCCAAAGCAGCTCTACGCGCCTTTGCTGCACGTCTCAACCGCTTCCGCTCCTCCCGAGCCGTTGAGACGGATGCCACTAGAGCTTCCCTAATCGAGGTGTCCTCGTCCGTGAATAGGGAGGCCTCTAGGTTTTTCAGGGCATCCCTCGTCGTTTTGTCAAGCTGAGGCTCTTGCGGCAACTTCGACGAAGCTGGGACTTCGGTAACAGGCTCAGGAAGGATCCCCGCGTCAACTGATATAACCTCTGCAAAGAAACAAAAGAAGGTTAGGTTGACCATCAGAGAAGATGACAAACTTTCATTATGAAAGGGAAAAGGGTAGGACATACCAACGCCTGCTGGGACACGCTTCTTCTCCTCCTCCTGGAAGGTCTTCAAAGAGGCAGCAATGGCCTCTTCAGTAGAAATGCCTGTTGAGAACGAAGCAAATATTAGCTAAAGATAATAATAAAAATGCAGTAAAATGACAAATAAAGCGTCTGATGATTACCGGACTCAGCGAGTTTGCTTAACATCGCTTCAAGCCTCGCCGATCGCTCCGAAGCTGCAATGGCGGCAGCTAAATTGGTGTCCTCAGGGTCGACCACCAAGCCCTCATTGCTGCCATATTCACATATGGCCTCGGCAGGAGAAGCCGCAGGCTTTGAGCTGAGGATCGCATCGAGGGAAAGGGCGGACTTCTTCTTTTTCTGCTGTCCACCAGCTTTAGATCCACCCGGAGCGGATTTGCGCTTGGCAGCCACTTTAGGGCGGCGAGTCCCGATCTCTGCCCCTCCGCCAGATCCTGGCGATACCACATTAACCGTCTTCGTGGGAGCATGGGGCGCCGGCGGTGCATCCACCGTAGTGGGCAATGGCAATCCACGCGGGGGGCTCAACACGCGCGGTCGGTCAACTCTGGCATCTTTTATCGGGGGGATGACCTGGATCCTTGGCTGCAAGGGAGCCTTGCGATCACCGCCAGGAGGCGCAGCCCTACGGTCGACCAGCAGGCGTTTCTCCATTAAGATGATTGGGCCCATAGCATGCGCATACCAGGCTACATACGGATGGATTATTTTAGGGACACAGCTAGGCTCACTGATAAAAAAATAGGAGCCTGTATTGAGCCGGGTGAAATGATGCATCGCATTCCTTACCCCCTCTGGGCCGACTGCGGGTGTTTCCAGAAAGGCTTCCAACGGGATCCCTTGATTGCAGCTCGATTTTCGGGCAAATCGATGCGGGTTATACCTCATAAAGAGAGCCGTCTCATTCTGCCTAAATACTAGGTAACCCGGCCGAATGGAGTAAAGATGGAGGATTTCCCGAGCCTTCAGTACAGAAGCCCCGCCTTTAAAGTCATCACGCAGAAGCACCACTGATTTGGTGGTCTCTGAGCCTATGGTTATGACCTTATCCACAAAGGAAACCTTCGCTCCGACCAGATGTGGACGAAGGAGCAACCCTCTAGACTCCGATGGGGCTGGAACCACAATTGAAGCCCCAACCAACAGCATGACTCTCGGGAGTCTGTATTTCTCGAAGAGCGGAGGAGTCTTGTGGGCACCAAACACTCCTCGCACATGCATCTCCATCCAAGAAATAAAATAGTGCATCGGGAAGTTGGCAGGCTGTACCCCAGGCTCACTAGCGTCCGCCGCTACGCTAAGTCCATTGTAAAGGTAAGCCAATCCGGCGATCCCTACCGATAACTGCAAACCGGCCACCATTCGATGCGCCGGGTAAAAGACAGAGGACCACATGAGGCGTGGGTGCATGGGAAGCGCGAAGCTGCATAGCCATAGACCCAAGAACCCTATGAAAAAAGTCTCCTCGTCCATGCCAGGAACGGCGATCTCTGAGAAAGGGACACTGGCAGTGCCGGGGAGATAAAAATCCCGCTGCTCATTTTCCGATGAAGGTCGGCGGTCCAAGCCGAAACCAAAGGGGTCAGCAAGCTGAGCAAACTTCTCGCCCTGCTCTGATAGGAACTCTGGGCGGATAAAACGAGCGATGAAATCCGCGAAACTGACGCCCCGGTCGCCCAATTCCAAATGGAGTTCCTCATAAATCTCCAACACCTTCACCAAGCCCGGGTGCTGATGCTGAATGGCATTTTCCGGAGTTAAGTCAAATACAACCTGCTTGGTGGCAAAGACGTACTCATCAGGAGGAAGCAGCTCTTCGTAGTGCTCCCCCCTCACTGGTAGACCTGAAATCTCAACAAATTCTTCCAAAGAGATGGAGACTTCCCTATCCGCTGTCAAGAAGGTGTGGGTGGGGATATTCCATTGTTCAATAAAGGCCTTTATCCACCACGTTGGAGGAGAGGGATACTCGAAAAGCGAAACGTAGACGGCCGAATATAAACCAATCTTCGTTAGATGAGTCCTTTTCGCCGATAAGATGTACCGGGCCCATTGCAGGTATCCGGCAAGCGGTCGCGGGATCAGTCCAATATTATAAGCCTGTCCCCAAGGGCGTGCTTCACCCTGACAGATTCGCCTCCCCAAGATGTCTATCGCCGGCGGCGGCTGCACTGGGATGGCACCAATGGCAGGCTGGAGGAGATCGTCAGAATTCCAATTTTTAACCTCCACGGCATACTCCACCGGGGGCTTGTCCGCATAAGGAATCGTAACTATGGGCTCAGAGGGCGAAGCGGAGCTGAAGCTGCGGCGGCCTTGGATGATTTGGCTGTACCACCTTCCCCACAGGTGAAGTCTCTTGCACTCAGGATCGTGATCTCTAATCAAGGCGAACACCACCCGGTCCACTGGTGCATGTGGGAACCCTCCTTCTGAGCGAACAAAAGGGAAAGACAAATCTTCAGACATGTTTCCTGTAGACAAAAAAAAAAGATAACCGTTAGTGTTCCAATGCTTCACATTTCAAAGGCCTACGTCACACTACAATGCAGTGGGTAGGGGACCAAAGGGGGACCCACAAAATCAAGATGATGGCGCATCATTTGATAAGACAGTCCCATCATTGGATGAGACTGTCAGTCAATAAAAAAGACCCCCAAGAGAATATCCTCATTGGGGGGGAAAACCCTAGAGACAAGGAGAAAATCTCCTCTTTTTAGAGCAAAGCTCTGTCACAGAGTGACATGTGTCAAACTCTGGTCTCAAAGGAATAAAACTTCTTAAAAAAGAGCCTAGCTCTGTAGTAGTAATGAAAAATTATAACTCCTAAGAATTAAAATTTTTGGGATCTTAAAGATCCATGAAAACTTTTAGGAGTTCTCTATTTGATCTATGAGCAGGGCTCTGTTCATGGGTTAAAACCCAGGAATAAGATCTCTGTAAATTTTTGAGAGCAAGGCTCTGTGGATGAAACCCCAAAGGGGTCTTCTTTAGATCAAAGATCTATGAGAGCAAGGCTCTGTTGAAAAAACCCCAAAGGGGTTTTTCTTTAGATCAAAGATCTACAAGAGCAAGGCTCTGTTAATTAAAATTAATTTAAATTAATTTAAATTTCTACCTAAGAATGATTCTAAGTTCTGAACTTCAAAGTTCTTGGGAAGAAGCAAGAGCAAGGCTCTGAGAGTTTTTAAGCAAGAGCAAGGCTCTGAATCAAAGTTCTTGAAAACGGTAAAAAAATTTAAGGACCAAGGGTCCCATTTATAGACGCCTGCGTCTCTTCACCTGACCTCTATGATCTAATGGTCGGGATCTTGCCACCGCTGCACTCACGTGCGCGCCACGTGAGCGCAACGGTGGGGGGCATTTGTTCCCCCAATCAGAGCAAGGCTCTGTTTGAATTTTGAAAATTCAAAATTGAGAAGCAACGCTTCAGATCCCGTACGCTGCGCGCAATTTGCCACGTGTCAGAAGTTGACTCGGCAGCACAACGCCCAAGGCAGTGCGTCCAATCAGAGCAAGACTCTTTAAAAAGCAAAAGCAACGCTCAACTGCGCAAGCGCACCGCTGCGCGACACGTGTCTGCGCAATTGCGCACACGCTGTTGCGCAAGCGCACCACAGCGCGCCACGTGTCTGCGCAGTTGCGCAAGCACAACTGCGCAAGCGCACCTCTGCGCGACACGTGTCTGCGCAGTTGCGCAAACACTGTTGCGCAAGTGCACTGCAGCGTGACACGTGTCTGCGCAGTTGCGCAAGCACGACTGCGCAAACGCACCTCTGCGCGACACGTGTCTGCGCAGTTGCGTAAACACTGTTGCGCAAACGCACCGTTGAGTGACACGTGTCTGCGCAGTTGCGCAAGCACAGCTGCGCAAGCGCTTCACTGCGCGACACGTGTCTGCGCAGTTGCGCAAGCACAGCTGCGCAAGCGCCTTACTGCGCGACACGTGTCACGCGCTGGTGAGTTGCGCAACAACAGAATGAAGATTTAAGGAAATCTTTTCTGTTCTTGTTAAAACAAGAAGATTTCTTCTGTAAAACAGGGGCCTTTGGATCAAAGATCCAACGGTGGGAAAAATTCCCCAAATCACTCAGGAAAAGATTTATTGAACAAATTTAACTAATTTTTGAGCACTATAAAAAGGACCCCAAAACTCATTTCAAAGGATCATCTGGTTTTACAAAAAAAGGAGAAAGAAAAGAACTCTTGAGAATTTCTGGAGAACACAAAAAAGAAGGTAAAAACCTTTGAGATAAGAGAAAATTCTCTCAAAGAATAGATCATTGATCTAGAAAACAAGATCAGTGATCTTCAATAAATAAATAAATAAAAATAATAAAAATAGTGCCTTGCACTTGCTATGAACCTTTGGTTCTCTGAAACAGAAAGAAAGAAAAGATTTCTTTCTTTTCTCTGATCTAAATTTAGATCAAGAAATTAAAAAGTGCTCTGCACTTCTTTTCTTGAATCTAAAAGATTCTTGGTGCTCTGCACAAATGCAATGCATTTCCTAAAGGGCCAGGCCCAAATCAAAAAGACCTAGCAGGCCAAAATAAATTACAATGCAATAAAAGGGCTGGGCCCAAATCAAATTGATGCTCTGCATCATTTATAAAGAACAGAGTCCAAATAAAATTGATGCTCTGCATCCTTTCTGGGCAAAGCCTAAATAAAAGTAAAAAGAAATGCAAAAGCAATGTCGGACATTTTCAACGGGACTTAGCCCATTCGTGGCCATAAGTCCTTAAATTAAATTGACTGAGCAAAATGGCTCTCCTAAATCAATCTACGTCCGGTTCGAGGGTACATCTCCGAACTCCTTTGACATCTATCGTTGTAATTTCTCAACGACGTCAAAGAGGTAACGAGTCCCAACGACCACACACCCATATGGACTGCGGGGTCTTTAAACTCGTGGACCGAAACGTCCTTAAACTAATATTTACCCCAAAATGGGAACATTGGACCGAAATGTCCTTAAACTAATGATGGACCGAAACGTCCTTAAATTAATATTGGACCGAAATGTCCTTAAACTAATGATGGACCGAAACGTCCTCAAACTAATATCGGACCGAAACGTCCCTAAACTAATATCGGACCGAAACGTCCCTAAACTAATGTCAGACCACCACGTCTCTAAACTGAAACAATAGAGCCTCCAAATGCTTTTTTGCCGGATCTCAACGGCCCCGTCTAAGTCGATCTTAGCCCCAAATACGGCTAACGTATCCTTAGATATTTAAATAAACGATAAAACCCCAAATCAACCTTGGTTCAAGGGTACATCTCTGAACTCCTCTGACACCTGTCGCTGTAATCCCTCAACGACGTCAGAGAGGTGATGAGTCCCGACGGCCAGATATTAAATCGATCACTACGTCAAGTCGATCTTAGTCCAAAACAAGATTAACGTATTCTTGACGAACGTTTAAGTTGATCTTAGCCGCAACGCGACTAATGTATCCTTAAACTAAAACACCAAACCCAAATCTAAGCAAACACGGTTTTGGACTAATCCACGTCCTACGGGCGACGGTATTATTCAGTCTCCGTATACAATCCATGGGCAACCACAAACAAAACAAACACACGTGACACGAAGTGAAATTCTGGAGAAGGAGAAAGTTGTTACCGCGATGCGGTAGCGTAATTAACTGCAGGGGCTTGCGCCTGCAGGAAAGAGCATCCCCACAATCAAAAACCCCTCACCCTGAGGGGGAATCTGACGAAGTCTGCTACATCGGCCGCATCCGTCTAAACCTCCGATACACGGTGCCATAAATCAACTTGGCATCTTCGGAGAGGTAGACGGACAAAACCAAATAGCATCTGCCCCGAACCTCAGGCACAGACGCGAAGTCTAGGCCGCTGTTCGGAGGGGAACAGATAGCAAGTTTAATGGAGTTAAATGTAGAATTGAAACAATATGGTATTTAAGTGAAAAATACGATAAATTGAAATAGCCATTATTTTATGAAATGAAACTTGATCAATTTGGTTGATTAGTGTTTAATGGTCAACATAAGAGAGTTTAAGCATAATTGTATTAAAAAGAAGTGAAGTTTTATAAGAAACCGAATCGGAAATCGGATTTGTTCCGATTCTGTCGGGTTTTGTAAATCCGTATTTTTAGAATAGAAAAGAGAGATAGAAAATGGGACTTACGAGTGTTGGACAACTAAAAGAAAGAGATAGAACAGGAGGTGTCGCCGGTGCGTCGCTTCGTCGCCAGGAGCTCCTAGAATGATCGTCGGAAGTTCATCGGAAAATTCGCCGTAGCTTCGCTTCATACTCGATTTCAAAGTACACAAGATTTCTTGGGAATTTTTTAGTGTTGGCTCAGAGTTTGGGATGAGAGGGTAGAGGGTAGGGGTGGTATTTATAGGGTTAGGCTAGGATTAGGGTAGATGAAGGGTTTTAAATTAAAAAATGTAAAAATACATTAAAAATTCATTAAAAATAGAGTAAATGTGGAATTCAACGGTCTCTGGAACCGATCTAAATAAATAGAGTGTGCAGGGGTGTAGAGAAGATGAAAATCCAGTATTTCTCAGTTGGGGACTCGGCCGGCGGCGCCGGCCCGAGTCGGCCTGTCGGCCGGCCGACTCGGCCGAGTCGGGCCGAGTCAGAGTATGGGGATGTGGGGGTCATCAGGTGTAGACTCTGGTATATTTAGTTTTAGTGGGTGTAGTGGGAATTTCTGGAGTTATCACGTGTTGACTGTTGGACTTCTAAAAAATTTTAAAACAAAATAATATTAAAAATAATGTGGGGTATGGGATTTGAACTCTGGTGGTTTAGTTCAGCAATGCAAGGTATTACCAATGAGCTACAAGCTCCTTCTTGTAATTAAATTGCTAATTAATTACTTATCTTGTGCTCAGGCAATAAATACCCCTTTAAGGATTTTGAAAAAAAAACAATTAAAAAATTTGTATGGAAAAAGTGTATAAGAAAATTATGATTGTTACATTCTACCCTCCTTATAAAAATTTCATCCTCGAAATTTGTAAAAGAAAAGTGTAACAGTTTGGTGACAGAACTAAAGATTGTAAAAAAGTTTTGGTCAAAGTTGTGAGGGAGTTACTTGGGTTACCTTGGTTCACAGTTTCAGGTTCTATGGCTACTAAGGTGAATGTCTGTCACCATGGTACATTCCTTCTAGCTGGAGGCACATTCTGTCCTTGAGGCCTGTTTCTCTGCCCTCGAGGCATATCCCTCATTGCCTGTTGGAATTGACGAGTAGGCTGTGCAGGAGTTCTATGTGGAGGTGGTGCTGGGAGTGCAGGACGAGTTGCAGGAGCCTGGATAGCTGGACGCTGCGGGTAGTTGGTGTATGTGTGAGCTGAGTTGTTATTATAAGGACAGTTCCCAATTCCGTGGTTGGATGTGCCACAAATTAGACACAGGCTTTTTGCGCACCTACAGTCCTTCCACAAGTGTCCCTTTCTTCTACAGTAGTAGCATAAATCTGGACTCGACTGGTTATTGGTTTCTTCTGGTCTCCTGGGTCCAAACGATGGCCTGGAAGAGGCTCCTCCTGCTATTTAAGTGGCAGGGCATTTCAAACCGGCAGATTGGGGTCTGCCCCTCGCCTTTATCACTGCCTCATAACTGCGGGCAGCTTCCAAAGCATTTTCATGAGTCGGAAATTTCCCTGTGGCTAGTGCAGCCTGGATTTCCGTGTCCAAACCTTGTTGAAATTGACGGGCTCTGATCTCATCCGTCAGTATCAGATGTGCCGCAAATCTGTTACGGTCTTGTGTTAGCTGTGTAGTATGTGATATTAAAAATTTGAAATACTGTGACATATCTTACCGACTGAGCATGGTGAACTCAGCGTCGTACTCATCTACTGTCTTGACCCACATAGAACCTTGTTGTAGATGAATGAACTGCTGTTCCATGGCAAACCTGGCAGTCACAGGGAACTACTTCGCGTCGAACCTATCGCAAAATGTCTTCCATTCAATGGGCTGTTCAAGACGGCTTTCTTCCGCCTTCCACCAGTTTCGTGCATTGTCCGTGAGCTGTAAGTTTGCCACACAAACCCAAGCTATATCTGGCACTTGTGCTGCTGCCAGATCATCCTCGATACTCTGAGCCCATTCCTCAGCTTCCAGTGGGCTCCCCTTTCCTGAGAACTGTTTGGGATGTAAAGCTCTGAATTGCTTCACCCCAGGTGCTTCATCCTCAGGATGGTTCAAGAGCTGCTGCTGTCCCTCTGGGAGGCTGCGGATTGCCTCAAGCAGAACCGTTTGCTCGTTGAGTGGAGCAGGAACGGCAGGTGTGATTGGTAGTGGAGGTAGAGTGTTGTTGAAGTTGGTGCTGGTGTTGTTTGGGGAATCCATAACCTTGAATGAAAAATTTAGGTTAGGACAGATTCAAAGTATATGATTCAATGAATATGAAATTGATAAGATGCAAGGAATATGATTGTAAAGAATGTTTTAGTTGCTGGTTCTTGTATTATATTTCTTAGGTTGTTCACGCAGAACAGAATTGCATAGTATGATCCTATACAGCTCTGACCTGCATGGGCCACCAACAAAACCTGTCACGCCCCGCTTCCCGTTATACGGCGAAGGGGACGCGACTGGTCCGCTACGTATTTACTCTGAAATAAATACGCTAAGCGTATCTAAGCAATATAATAGTAAAATCACAAGAGACAACATAGTATAAAACAGCAACTTTATTTATTCACACTCTTTCTGTACAATACATGGAAAGTAAATACAACTGATAAAAAGCAATGCCTAAACAATGGCATAACAGAAATGAAAAGTACTAAATGGAAAGTGTACAATGAACTAGAGCTCGGGGTCTTCACTGAACTGGTCCAAGTCTTCAGCAGTAGGCTCGATCTCTGACGTGTCCAAATCACCTGACGACATTCAAAGAAGAAAAAGAGAGAATGTCGTCAGCGAACAAATCGCTCGGTAAGTCCCAAGGATAAAGAAGAATAGAATAGATAGAATGAGAAGGTAGCTTTTAAAGTTGTATTATATTGTTATAATATTGTGTTAACGCTGTTGTTTGTAGCTTGGTACAGAAAATGCCAATGTATACGAGAGGAGTCCCACTTACACCGGGGACTTTGGTAACCCGTAGTACAAGGCTCCGTCGATAATACCACGGAATAACGGCATGGATGTAATTACGTCTTAAGTGACCACCTCGTGCCACCTTTAACATATTCCGTACCAGTCTACCCCTTAAACCCCGCAGTGTTATCTTGATTGTATTGTTGTATTATATTGTCTTGTATTGTAAACTGTATAGATTGTTTAATTGGATGATTGACCGAAACCATGATATCGGTAAACGGATATAACCGTAGAATCATGTAAATGCAATAACTGGAGAACCATATAAATGGAATTTATATCCATGGTTCGGTTCAGTCAAGTTATATAGGTTGATAATTGCATTTATGGATTCATGTTAAATTGTAATATTGTAGATTGTAGATTGTAGATTGTAGATTGTAGATTTTACATTGTGATATTTATAATAAAAATATCCTAATTTCATAATAAATGGTATTTATTTGTAATATTGGTTTTGCATGGAATTTATGGTATTTTAGTGTAAAATTGATTCTTGTGATATTGTAGAAAAGGTGGAATATTTATAATACTTCAAAAATAAATATATTTATGTTACATATACATATATTTATATGAAAATAATTTTAGCATATATATAATATTCTAGAAATCTCGTTTTCTTAAGATTTCGTATTTTAAATTTTTCGAGACCGAATGCTCCTTGCGGAGGTCTTCCTCTCGCACTACTAAGCCCGAGGATGTGCGATAATCCGCACCATCCCGAACGGGTTCCCCAAATGGGTTGTAGCTGCGCTTCGCAAAGATTTGTATAAATACTAATCATTAAAGAAAAAAGGTTTTATTAATTGTGATATTTATTTGTAAAGATATCGATTTCCCGTATTCTATGTTCTAGGGTCTCCTAAATCAACTAGACTGCTCCTAACTGGTCCAAAGCGACAAGTTGTGAGATATCTCTCAAATCATCTCTTCACCGCCAATTGTGACCAGGTAAGTACAAGTGAAGAAAGGAGGGATCCGCTCATGAATTACCGTGAGACGGGCCTTTTAAAGTTACCTTTCTCACTTGTCTAGCCTAGGCATCACAAAGTCAGGTTTAGATAAACGACTGAATGCCCACAACCTTCCTCTATCCTAATGAGTGCGACAATCCTTAATTGGCTGAGTCTAGATATTTTTATTATTAGCTCAAAGGTTATTTATTTGTAAGATGTATCAATACTAGATCTTTTAGAAATGGTTTTATTAAGTAAAGGGTATTTAAATGAAAATATTTGTTTTCCCGTATTCTAAGTTCTCGAGAGTATCGTGTTATGTTGCATATGAGTGTGTGAGGAGGTAGGTCATTACCTCGTGATCTACTTAAAGGTATAGCAAGTTTAATGGAGTTAAATGTAAAATTGAAACAATGTGGTATTTAAGTGAAAAATACGATAAATTGAAATAGCCATTATTTTATGAAATGAAACTTGATCAATTTGGTTGATTAGTGTTTAATGGTCAACATGAGAGAGTTTAAACATAATTGTATTAACAAGAAGTGAAGTTTTTATAAGAAACCGAATCGGAAATCGGATTTGTTCCGATTCCGTCGGGTTTTGTAAATCCGTATTTTTAGAATAGAAAAGAAAGATAGAAAATGGGACTTACGAGTTTTGGACAACTAGAACAAAGAGATAGAACGGGAGGAGTCGCCGGTGCGTCGCTTTGTCACCGGGAGCTCCTAGAATGATCGTCGGAAGTTCGCCGGAAAATTCGTCGTAGCTTCGCTTCGTGCTCGATTTCAAAGTACACAAGATTTCTTGAGAATTTTTGAGTGTTGGCTCAGAGTTTGGGGTGAGAGGGTAGAGGGTAGGGGTGATATTTATAGGGTTAGGGTAAATGAAGGGTTTTAAATTAAAATATATAAAAATACATTAAAAATTCATTAAAAATAGAGTAAATGTGGAATTCAACAGTTTCTGGAACCGATCTAAATAAATGGAATGTACAGGGGTGTATAAAAGATGAAAAGCCAGGATTTCTCAGTCGGGCCGAGTCAGGGCATGAGGATGTGGGGGGTCATCAGGTGTAGGCTCTGGTATATTTAGTTTTAGAGGGTGTAGTGGGAATTTCTGGAGTTATCACGTGTTGACTGTTGGACTTCTAAAAAATTTTAAAACAAAATAATATTAAAAATAATGTGGGGTATGGGATTTGAACTCTGGTGGCTTGGTTCAGTAATGCAAGGTATTACCAATGAGCTATAAGCTCCTTCTTGTAATTAAATTGCTAATTAATTACTTATCTTGTGCTCAGGCAATAAGTACCCCTTTAAGGATGTTGAAAAAAAACAATTTAAAAATTTGTATGGAAAAAGTGTATAAGAAAATTATGGTTATTACACCCGAGAAGTATTTCGGTCTTCTCAAAGACGGTGACAAGAAGGTTCTTGTTTATCCAAACTTGCCATTGTTGTTGTTCTACACTATAAGACCCGGCAGGAGGATGAGTATAACGTCGTTCTAAACTAGCTTTAGAAGTGCACGTGTATATGACTCTGCTAGAGGGTTGTTATAGTCAGTGGGAGTAGCGGAAGCATAGTGGACAAGTAGGTTGTGTCTATTTATAGATTAAAGCAGATATAGCGGAGATAGATCATCTATTTTTGATGTGATAGTCATAGGTCTTGACTTCATGAGAATAGGAGATGGATCTGGTAAGGAGGTAGTAGAGAGTGATGTCCAGGTATTTGGATGACATGCACTTGATAGTGAGAGATCTTCCAATGCTACGATCGGTTATACTGTGGTTGTCACAAGGTGGTTTCTCCACAAAGGATATGGATATAATATCAGGGATTATGGTGACTAAATCTATGGTTTTAGATCTAGATTTGGGAAGTGTCCCAATTTGGGTACTTTGATATTATTCTAAAGATATTTTAGAATGGACGACTCCTGGCGAGGTGGTAGTACCCACAGGTAATGGAGTCACCCTCTCTAAAGGATGTCTTACAGACTGATGGGGAGAGAGATTTTCATGATTGGCATATCACTTGCTTAGGCAATTGAGTCAATCATGAGATGTCAATTACAACACCAGATATTGTTTTCGCACTAGCTGCAATAAACATATATTAATTCAATCCTGGAGAACATTGGGAAGTAGTTATGAACATAAGTGGATGATCTTGGGATATAGTAATGGTAGCCTCCTTCAGGAGATGGTTATCATTTCAGAGTTCCAATGTGACCTAGATGACAGAATAACTGTCAGAGTTTTAGTTTTCTATCTTTAGAGGGACAGTATGTTGCACAGGTGGTCCAAGCGGATACCGAGGATGGCATGGTGCAGGATGCTGATTAAACTCAGTGGACGATACAGTCTAAGAAGTTTGCTAGATTTGGAGTTCATTTGTGAACTGGGTCCCATCAGATATCCAGACATATTCTAAGACAGGTATTGCTCATTTCGGGAGATTGTCTTTCTCCGCGAAGTTGAGATATAAAGAGATAAAGATAGAAACACTGGAGCGGATCCACTAACTGAGGCTATTTCTCGAACATAATAGTCTCGGAAACGAGCTTTGCGAGACTGATTAGTAGAGGAGTTGGGTGTTCGGTATCACACGGGCTGTGAGTATGCGACATCGCAATAATTAGTCTTAAGTGCAAGTGGGAGATTGTTGGCTATAGTTCCCTCAAGGCAATTATCATAGTCGCAGGCAGGTAATTATGATGATTGAGGGAGGACTTATACCGGTAGAACAGTCTTACTCGAGATGATAGTATCCTATCTGATTTGTCTTTATCATCATGTACATACTTCGGGTGGTATTACAGATCACTATTACATGTTGATAGAGCCCATAGGATTCTTGCTTGACTACCAGCATTATGATGACGATCATATACATGGAAGATGGGTGGTCTATAAGCACATCCTTAAATGTCCCTAGTCGTGGGAGTATCGAGACTGGGCATTAGTACTCCAAAGTAGACTAGTGTATGCTTATCGAGACCCCGAGGAGAGGCGGTGGCCGGTCTCACGAGACATTGGTGTAAGTTAGTCACCTAAGATAGTATACATGTGCTCATTGGGTTACGAGTACACTGGACGGACTCGCCAGGAACATGCTAGTTGGTATTATATCTATTGTCAGATAGCAGTTCCCTGGTAACATGTGTAAAGGTTAGTCTGTCGACCTGAGATCATCATTTGTCTCGTGTGAGTTCCCACTGTGCTCAGATTATTACCCTACCACGGCTCAAAAGAGTCGTGCAAACAGGTTTTAGTTGGGTACAGTCCCGAGTCACATGGAGGCGGTGAGCGGATCGTCGGGGATTCGTCTTTCCCGGTATTGGAGGATGATGTCGCGCAGTGCACGGGTGGCCATCACCAGAAATCCTTGGCCAAGCTAGTCGAGAATTACTGATCTAGGATCAGTAATTTCTCAGGTGGTGATGGGTTTCATACCGACGCGAATTATCGCGTTATTAGGGGTCTGACTTTATCCACCCCCTAGACTCGATATGCGATACTCTTAGACGAACAGACCGGACTATACAAAGATTGTCACTGTCAGGCTCAGTAAGGGTACGGATGAGTTTGCTCGTCAGTCTTCCTTTCGCTCAATACCTGGGTTACCGTTACGTACAGCTAGTGCCACTGACGTGCTTGTGGTTAAAATCACTGCCAGTGTATTGACGAGTCTTTAGAGTCCCACACTGAGGGTTTTCACGGTTCAGGTAATATGGTGTAGATGACGTATGTTGGTACATACAGGTGTCCGATTGAATATGTGTACTGGCTGCACAGATTTTAATCAGACGGTTGATAATACTAGCGGCTTAGGACTAAGCCGGATTATTAAATCAGGTTTTGATTTAATAATTTATATATGTATTTATTTATATGTATTCTAGTATTATTGTTCACTATTCATTTTCTCTCTTTACTATTCATATTTTTGTACGAATACGCGTATATGTATTTCGATACGTATACCGGGTTGTATTTCGTATTTATACGGAATAGCTTCTAGAAGTGGACACCTCGTTCATATGATTTTCCTTTTAGGAAATCATTTGTTTTACAAATGAAGTGGAGGGATGACATGGCATGAACAATGCAATGGCATGTAGAGAAGTATGGGTCTTATTTATTTTATTGTAAAATGGAAGGAGATTTTTTGAGTGCATTATTGGATAGAGGCAAACACATTTTTTCCTACATGCCATACTTTTGATTTTCTTCACTTGCTTGATTACTTACTCTCAGACTCACTTGTGAGACTTAGCCATCTCTTTAGTTGCACATGTCACATATTTCCTCACTTCCTCATTCATCTTCTTGAGTTGCTCTTTGAGCATTTGTGATGAGAGAAATTCATAGTGAGATAATCCTACATCTCCACTCTCCATTATTAGCAACCTTGGAGCGTCGGTTGCCTCGCTTGGTGAGACTGAAGCTTGCGCCGTTTTCCTCAGGTGGATCATCGTAGATGGAGGAAGACCGGCAATCAAATTTGATCTGCGACCACTAGGAGCTTGGGATAATGGTTGAAGACCCGATGGACTTGGTTCATTCGGTATAACCATTCCTAACTTTTTATATTGCTTGCTAGTATAGGGTTTAGGGTAGATCCAGGCATCGGATTGTGGTAGCGCCGGTTTTTGTAAATTTTTGTTCCGCATTTGGTCATAGTTTGCTGGGGCGCTGCCATAACCCAAAACTCCCATATCTTTCTAAATAAGAAAGGTACTTTCGGTTGGATCAATGATCATATTTTTGGAATATATTCGCTTAATCTTTTTAAACAAAAATGATTGTTCGCTCTAAAATAGAGAACTCTTGGATTAAAACCAATGGTGATTAAAAATCATCATTTTACGGAATAAATTCTGTATATGGGAGAATATTTTTCCAATCTTGTTAAAAACAAGAACAACATATTCTGTATAATAAAAGTACCTGGATCAAAAATCTAACGGTGGGTAAAATTCCCCAAATCAATTTTGAGTCCAATTAAATAAATTGGAATCTCTCAGTGAGAGATATTCTCAAAACCAATTAACAATTTGCCTCCACTATATAAAGGACCCCAGACTTCAAGTCGAAAAAAGAAGGACTACCAAACAGAGACCACAGATAGAAAGAATAGAGAATTCAATTCTCAAAGAAGAAGAGCTTTCTTCTCAAAACCCTAGGTAAAGAAAAGAGATCAAAATATCTCTATTACCTATAATATCACATCTAAGGGTTTAACCCTTGTAAAAAGAAATTAGTTCTTTCTCTGGATCCGAGATCCATAAGACAAGTATTCCATAAGTTGAGAATTTAATTCTCATTAGGAAGATCTTGTTTTTGAGAATTAAAGATTCAGGGAAGAACAAATTTAAAGAGAAAGAAGAGGGAGTCCAGAATACTCCAGGAACCCAGTTCCTTTAAATCGAGAACTTAGTTCTTTAAAAACTCAACTTAAAATCCTCAAATATAGTGATTTTAGCGAGCGTTAATGATCAAAGCACTATTGATAGAGATTTAACTTCTCTGAAAATATCAACATAGATTAAATCTCCATATAAAAGAAACTAGCGCTTCACATGCTTTCTACGTGGGCGCCCATTTTTAACAACGCCTAGCGCCTCACGTGAAACACACGTTGGCATCATATAAAAAGTGTTTAGCACTTCACATACAACCAAAACGGCTGAGTGCTTAGAATTGATTGGGCAGCGCCAAACGCCGCATGTGCTCCTCACGTGGACGCCACAAAAGTAATAAGAGTGCTCAACACTCCATAAATAACCAAAAAGTCTAAGTGCTTAACACTGATTAGGCAGCGCTCAGCGCCTCACGTAATTCTTACGTTGTAACCACAAAAATAATAAGAGTGCTTAGCACTCCATAAATAGCCAGAACGGATGAGTGCTTAGCACTGATTGGGCAATGTCCAGCGCCTTACGTGTTCCTCACATGGGCGACACAAAAAAGAGAGAGAAAAGTACTCAACATTTCATAGATAGCCGGAATAGCTGAGTGTTCAGCGTTCATTGGGCGGCGCCCATAAAAAATGCTTCACATGACACCCATGTGAGTGTCAGAACGTCAAACAAGTGCTTAGCACTTTTGCATAAAAAGGGAACTGAACCAATAGAGTCCAAATAAATGCTTAGCACTTCTAAACAAAAAAAAACTGAGCATACTAAGCCCAAATTGGCTAAATCTATAAAACTTTCTTATAGCTGAGCCCAAAATGCTCTGTTGTTTGAATCTTGAATAGAAATGATTCTTGAAATTTTGCTAAGTTAATCTCAGTCTCAAATTAGACTAGCGTATCCTTAGTTAAAAATAAATTGAGCCCACATACTCACACATTTAAGTTGATCTTCATCCCAAACCAGATTAACGGTCCTTAAATAAATCAAATCCAAATTTAAAATATACGGATTTGGACCGATCCGCGCCCTACGGGCGACGACATAAATTAGTCTCCGTATACAATCCACGGGCAACCAAAACAAACAAAAATACACACGACACAAAGTGAACTGCTGGAGTAGGAGAAAGTGGTTATCGTAATGCGGTAACGTAATTAACTGTATAGGCTTGCGTCTGCAGGAAAGAGCATCCCCACAATCAAAAATCACCTCATAAATTCTTTTGTACATCAAATATGCTTATTTAATTAAATTCTTTCGTATATCAAACATATACAATCTCTTCTTTATTTATACTTCAATGTTTGAAAAGCAGGAGTTTACCTATGTGTGACTCCGGAGACTCGACATTTACTCAGCAGTGAATAATTAATTCGAATAATTCGAATGTAAGCAGTAAAATCCACAAGTCTATAAGAATGATAGCTTCGTGTTTAGACTACCAGGGTAAACCATCGATGACTGGATTTTTTTTATTACTGGAATCCAACAATACGATTTTTTATATTACTGGAATCATCATCAAATACATGAACCAAATCCTGTTCAAACTAAAATTAACACTAAACTAACTATTAGTTTAAACTTTATCTATAACCTAACAACATCAAATTAAATATTCTACAGTTAACAAACTATTTAACTTCAAACTAAATTTGACTATTAATAAACTAATTAGCAGTTTAAAATTTATTTTTAAACTAACAATATCCAAATTAAATATTCTACTATAACCAACTATTTAACTTTAAACTAAATCTGACTATTAATAAACTAATTATTAGTTTACATTTTGTCTTTAACTTAACATATCTAAATTAAATATTCTACAACCAATTAATTAACTTTAAACTAAATTTGACTATTAATAAGCTAATTATTAGCTTAAATTTTATCTTTAATTTAACAATTTTCAAATTAAATATTCTACAACCAACTATTTAATCTCAAACTAAATTTGAATATTAATATTAGATAAAATTATTTGTATTTATAGCAATCAAAACAAGAAATATAAAATTATTTGTATTTATCAACATTCCAAGCCATTCCTTTATTATTATTTCCCTAAAATCCGTCAACTCAAGCGAATCAAAACAAGAAGAAGCAAGTAATTATCTTTTTGATGGATCCTGATTGTTGAAATCATCATAAAAGCAAAAAAAAACATACCAAGAATTTAATTGACTGAAAGAGAAAGGATTAACTTTTTACTAACCTCTTTCTCATTAGTTCATTAGTTCATACATGGGCTTTCTCTGCTTGTTCATCAGCCACTATAATATCCTTTTTCTACGGACCATTAGAATATATAATTCGTTAATATTAAAAATTAACCAAGCAAACCCAGAAACTAATTTCCTCATACAACGTAATCTTATATGAATTGCATCAATTTCAAACTGCACGAACTGAAAGAAAACTCAATAAAAAAACCCAAACCCAAATTTATATGGTCAGTTATTTTAAAATACAGAAATAAAACTAAATTTTCAAAATTCACACATTTGCCATGAGATCGAACTGAGATCGAATAAGGATCGCCTCCTGCAAAAAGTATAAAATCCAAAAAATAACTTTTATATAAAATCCCAAGCCCCTAATATAGAGTTGAACAAACTGGTTTGCCAGCAGAAAAAAGTCGACGAATCAAAGATCAAAACCCTAGAACTTGGAACTGAATCTTCAAAAAAAGAAGAAAAGCATCGAGATTGGATTCTTATAAGTGTAGATTCATATGTGTGTGTACGTGATCACAAAGTTTTTAATAAATCGCACCGGGAGAATCTAGAGAAGAAATAACGAATTTGAGATAGCGAGTGATCTAGAGAATCTAGTGGAGAAATCGCAAATTTAAGATAGCGAGGATCGCAGGAAAAAATATAAGTTGTGATAACAAGGATCGTAGTGAGGATCACAAGAAGGGAGAGAAGTTGAGATAGCGAGAATCATGGAGAGATAAATATGTTTAACAGAAAAACATCTACCGAATTTTTTATCAATTTTTTTATAATAAAAATATAGATATAAATAGATAGATTACTCTTTTGATTCTAATGTAATGAGTAACAAAGTGAATTAATGAAGATTTTACATATTTGAAGTTGCTCTAGAGACATGATGCTTTGAGATTATAGGTGTTGCTTTCGAGCTACACGGTAGGTGCTTAATATTAATATTAATTCAAGTTGGGATAATTTTTAGAGTCAATTAAACCGATGATTTATAAAATCATTATTTTAAAAAAATGTAAATGAAAAATATGCAGTTTTTTAAAATTTAAAATGTTGTAATTACATTGACTTGGTAAAACATTAATGTATCATGTTCGAAAAACATAGCCCAAAATAGAGGACCCCCTTCCCCACCTGATGATGCTCAATATAGACGGCCTCCAAAAGCTGGACACGTGGCAGATAACGTGTCCCAAAACTCAAAAGGAAAGGCCACAGGGGCCGACCAGACAACCCCTGTACCCGACCCACAAGCACCAGCTGGCCCTCTTTGGGGCCCTCTGCAAGTTGGCCTTCTCGACCCCCCGGCTCGTCCCGAGCTGTCACAGGACCAGGACTCCTCGGCCCTCTTGCTCATCTCCAAGCACCCTAGCCGAGGTCGTCTTCCTCGATCCCTCCAACCAGATCCACATCTTATAGGCGTAACCGCCGCTCCGCGAATCTCGCCATACGCGGATTTTCCGCCAGCAACATCCCACGTTCCACGCCTCCGTGATTCCCATTAATGGGCGATCCGCTCTCTACACGGGCGTGACGTCGGGAGCGTAACTGCTGGCGAGATTCTCATGCATGTTGCTGCATTCCATCACCGCTATATAAACCCCCATCACAGAAGGGCCAAGTAAGCCATCTTTTGTTTCACTTAGCCGTTACTCTGCTCGGATCTAGCACTAACTTGATCGTCGGAGGGTCCTCGGTGGTACCAAACCACCCCGGGACTTCTTTGCAGGTACTCGACACCAAACTCCTCAAATCACCATTCTCATCAAAACCCATTGAGATCCACACGCAACAGAAGACCACCACCAAAATCCACCGAGAGATCAACGGAAGACAATATTTGACGGAGACCCGAAAAGGACCTCCATCAGTTGGCGCCGTCTGTGAGAACTAACTCCACAAAACACAAAGTTAGCCTTCCGATCTCCGCCCGCATGGCAACCGATCCTCCTAAAGATCCAAACACCCGTTGCCGCCTCCCTCGCAACGGAGGCGCGGACGAACCCTCACCAAATGTCGTCGGCTTCCCCGCCGGCTGCCGTTTTACAGGCTCCGGCGACCGCCCGAGCAAAAAGGCTAGAGGCTGAGAGCCCATCACCTTTGGCGACGAGGATCTCCATGGCATATCTGTGCCCCATAACGACCCGCTGGTGATCATAGCCCAAATCCACCGGTACGAGGTCCACCGGATACTCATCGATTCGGGCAGTTCGGCGAATATCCTCTTCCACGATTGCTTCCTGCGTATGGGGCTCGCGCAGACCTGAAACCGACCTGTCACGTCCTCTCGAGGTTCACCAACCACTCCATCCCGACGCAAGGGGTGGTCACCCTGCAGTTCACGATCAGGGAGCCCGTCCACACACGCACACTGCCTGTGGACTTTATCGTAGCGAAAGTTCCGTCGGCCTACAACATCCTCCTCGGCCACCCGACGCTGAACTTTCTTCAGGCCCAGATCTCGACATACCACCTGGCGATAAAATTCCCCCTCGATCGGGACGGGATAGGTCGGGCATACAGAAGCCAACGGGTCGCGAAGATAGGCCTTACCGAGACGTCTTCGCCCGAGCAGTATGCTGACGACGCCGAGGCGTGTGACGACATCAAAGGTTCCCTGGACACCCGAGACGAACGGAAGGAAGTCTATGCAGCGCCGGTCGAACCTCTGATCGAGGTGCCTCTAACGGAAGGAGTCCAAGGAAAGACCGTCCAGGTCGGGTCGCTCCTGACGGGGACTCAGCGGGATGACCTGATCAGATTCCTCAGAAGCAACTCTGACGTCTTCGCCTGGGCGCCTGCTGACATGCCTGGGATCGACCCCAAAATCATCTCCCACAAGCTCGGAGTTGATCGTGCGGCCCGACCCGTTAGGTAGAAGAAAAGAAGTTTCGCCCCGGTCAAACAGAAGGCTATTGAAGAGGAGGTTGATCGTCTCCTCGCCGCCAACATCATCAGAAATGTGCCCTACTCGGAGTGGCTGGCAAACGTAGTTCTGCTCAAGAAGTCAAGCGGGAAGTAGCGTATGTGCGTCAACTTCACCGACCTCAATAATGCCTGACCCAAGGACAACTTCCCGCTCCCCCACATAGACCAGCTCGTCGACAGCTCGGCTGGTCACGAGCTGCTGAGCTTCATGGACGCTTTCTCCGGCTACAACCAAATCCGTATGAATCCTAAAGACGAAGATCTGACCGCATTCACAACGGACCGGGGAGTGTACTGCTACAAGGTAATGCCCTTCGGCCTCAAGAACGCCAGGGCCACATACCAAAGGCTGGTCAATCGCATGTTCAAGCCACAGATCGGCAGGAATATGGAAGTCTACGTCGACGGCATGCTTGTCAAGTCCATCTCGTCGGCTGACCATGCCAAGAATCTGGGCGAGGCTTTCGGGGTGCTCCGCAAATTCAACATGAAGCTAAACCCCACCAAGTGCGCATTCGGAGTCACCGGGGGAAAGTTCCTCGGGTTTATAGTCACTCACCGCGGAATCGAAGCTAACCCAGAAAAGATCGACGCTATCCTGAACATAGCCGCACCCAAGACCAACGTCGAGATCATGCGGCTCACGGGGCGGGTCGCTGCTCCGAGCCGTTTCATGTTCAGATCGGGGGAGAAGTGCCTTCCGTTCTTTAAGGCGCTGAGGAAGATTCCGAGGTTCGAGTGGTCGGAGGAATGCCAAGCCGCCTTCAACCAATTGAAGAAGCATCTCGCAACACCGCCGCTGCTCACCCGGCCGGTGGAGGGGGACGAGCTGTCGTTGTATCTGGCAGTATCCGACCAAGCAGCAGGCTCGGTGCTCGTCTGGGAGGCCGAGGGGGCGCAGAAGCCGGTGTACTATGTGAGCCACGTGTTTAAGGATGCGGAAACGAGATACCCCTCCATAGAGAATATTGTCTTAGCCCTCGTGGTAACATCGCGGAAGCTGCGGCACTACTTCCAAACACACACCATCATCGTCCTCACCGAGCGCCCGTTGGGAGCTATCCTAGCATCACCGGAATCCTCGGGCCGCCTAGAAAAATGGAGGTGGGAACTATCCTAATTCGACATAAGGTATAGCCCGAGGCAAGCCATCAAGGCGCAGGCCCTAGCCGATTTCATCGTTGAATGCACCATCCCTGGCAGGAATCCGGAGTTCGCGCCACCCCTCGCAGCCCAGTGTCCCATCCTGGAAGGCCCTGGCTCGGTTCCGAAGTGGGCCATCTACGTCGACGGGACTTCCACCGAGGAAGGCTGCGGTGCTGGCCTCATCATCCGGGGCCCAAACGAAGCAGAGATGGAGTATTATTTGAGGCTCGGTTTCAAAGTATCGAACAATGCGGCAGAATACGAGGCCCTCTTGGCCGGACTGCGCATGGCCGTCGGGCTAGGGCTGAAGATAATTCGAATCCGCAGCGAATCGGCCCTTGTTGTCGGTCAAGTGACCGGCCGCTTCGAAGCTCGAGAACCTTTGATGATGAGGTACCTAAACGAAGTGAGGAAACTCCGAAGAAACTTCGATGAAGTCCAGGTAGAACAAATACCCAGGCAGCTGAATGCCCAAGAAGACGCCCTGAGCAAGCTAGCTTCGTCATACTCGGCCAACAATAAGCGGTCTATCCTCTTTGAAACCTTACCTCGACCCAGCGTAGGAGACGAAACGACGACACTCCATGTGTACGCAGCGCAGGAGAGCGACCAGGATTGGAGGAGGCCCCTCATGGAGTTCCTGAAAGACGGAGGACCAGGCGACCGCCCACCGCCTCCCGGCTAAAGCCCGCTACTTCGTCTGGAGCAACGGGAACATTTACAAGAAGGCCTTCACTCAGCCCCTGCTCCGGTGCGTTGACTTCCACGAAGCCGAATACGTCCTTCGTGAAATCCTTGAAGGGGTAGGCGGTGCGAACCAGAGGGCTCGAACCTTGATCCAAAAAGCGTTACTCCAAGGGTACTACTGGCCCACCATGCACGAGGACGCCCTGAAGCTGGTCAGAAGATGCAAGAGCTGCCAGCTCCACGGCAGCATTCCCCGCCTCCCGGCTACCGAGCTGACCGCCCTGATATCCCCATGGCCGGGGTTGGATATGATCGGCCAGTTCTCTACCGGAACAGGCGAGCACAAATACGTCCTCGTCGTGGTGGACTACTTCACCAAGTGGATCGAGACCGTCCCCATCAGGAAACCGGACGCCGCCACAACCATCAAGTTCCTGCAAAACAACCTGATACTCCGGTTTGGCATCCCGAGATGCATCGTCATCGACCATGGGACGAACTTCGAGAACGAGAAAGTGAAGGACTTCTACAAAGAGTACCATATCCTCATGAAGTTTGCCGCGGTCCCGCATCCCCAATGCAACGGGTAGGCCGAGGTCGCTAACCGAGATGTCCTCCGAGGTCTCCGAACCCGCCTAGAATGGCGATAAGGCAGTTGGGTCGAAGAACTACCCCGGGTCTTATGGGCCCTGTGCACGTCAAAAAAGACTCCCACCGGGGAGACCCCCTTCGGCCTCTGCTACGGAACGAAGCGATGGTCCCAGCGGAGATCGGGCTACCCAGTCACCGGGTCAAGCACTTCGACGATGACGCAAACACCTCGGCGCTACGGACCAATCTCGACATCTTGTTGGAAAAGAGGGATCGTGTAACACCCGAGTTCACTTATACCAATTCCAGTTCCGTATTTATTTATCCGTGGTCCTTCTTGATTTGGTGTGTTTAGGTGCGAATGGTATTTCTATATATTACTTTGCATTCGACCCGGCCCGCTTAATTGAACCCGCATGACTCTTATTTATAGTTTACCTTGACCGGTTGCATGGATCAGTATAGCTCGTAATTTAGTATCTACTGGCATTGTATCTGGTATCGCATTTGTTGCATATAGCAATTTAAATCATGTAAAATAAATTAAAATTGCATTTCATGGCCTGCATGATACCCTTAACCCTGTGGTAGCGTCCTTGCATCTTGTTCTCGTCCCGTTCAGTGAAACGGACGTGTTTGGATGGCTACGCGCACGTACGTACATCCGTTCTTGGGGGTATACTTTTTCTTTAACTGAGCATTCGTTTTGAAATTTAGAAGTCGCTTATATTTTTAATATTTTAAATCTGGATTTTTAGACCCGACCCGGGCCTGTTTTGGAGTAAATTTGTATTTGCCAAAATCTCAATCGGACTAATAGTATATCCTAATATTTATTCACACTATTCATAATCTTTAAAACAAACTATATATATTTTATATATAAAAACCCTATCAATCCTAACGTCGCCCTTAACTGTATAAAAAATATTTTTTTATATTTTAAAAGATTTGGTAATCTCTCTCTCCCTCCTCTCAATCTCTCTCTCTCTCTATCTATCTATTCCTTCTTTTTCTTTTTATAATAACCCCATAACGCAGGCACGTTCTCTCTCCCTCACCTCATTTTTGTTTTCCCGCCTCGGCCGTCTCGTTGCGAACCCCTCACCTCCCCTCGCCCGCGCTCGTCGCCATCTCATCACCGCCGGCATCCCCATATCCCCGACTCCTCGACCTTCTCTCCACACTCACCTCACCACTTTCCTCTCTTTCCCGCTGTAGAACTCCGACGGCAACCCAACCCAAGATACTTCACCAGCGGCCCCTCACCATCGCTCCATTACCCACGCTACCACCCTCGTTTCACCGCCCTCATCGCCACCATCATCTCACCCTTGTGATCACTCCCTCCACCTCCTTTCTCTCCTCTCCTCTTTCAGACGATCCCCGAGAACCCATTGCACCCCGACGAGGCCACCTGCAACAACCTCCGGCGAGCCCAACCTCTCCGGTGACTAGCCGTCGTCATCCTCGTCACCTCCTCACCTCCCTCTCCACTTCCCGACGTAACAAAACCTCTACCACCACCCTCTGCAAACCCTCCGACCACAACAGCACCCGTGTAACCCACTGCCCTTCGCTGGAAAACCGCCACACCGACCAACCCCGTCGTCGTCGCCCCTTGCTGACTTCCCTGGAATCCCAGAACGCCTAAACCACTGTAAGATCTTCTTCTTCCTCCCCTACGTCGCTTCGGTTAGCATTTCATTCTGTGGTTTTCACTGTTGCTTTGGGTTGCCGGAATCCGACCGTGCCGGCGACGTTTCCCGACGACCCAGCAGGGACCCCTGACCCATGTGTTTCCATCGTGTGTTGTTTGGACTTATTCCATGTACCGTGCATGCGTCGCGACTTTTCCGCCGACGCGTAACGTTCCGTTTACCGTATCGTGATCCGTCGAGGCAAGTTAATCTTGCTACATGCTACTATAACATCTATATATATTTATTTCATATTTAAGACTGTAAATGGAATCTAAGGCTGTTAATCTTCATTATTGCATTTCGATGTCAGAATATATCATGGTAGACTCAGATCTTAAATCATAATTCGTTGCATGTTAGAGCACCATATTGTATACCCACATCCGTGTTTAATTTGCTTACTAATTAACTGCATAACTCCTAGCACCTTTAAATAGTTTCTACCCCGAATACCCAGTGGCATTAATTGAACGTATTTTATATATCATTGCATCTCTAGAGTATTTAGTACGTATTAGCATGATTTTAACATTCATATGTGTTTTGCTGTATTCAAGTAAGGTTGAAACCATCTATTAAATACAAACTGATAGCTGTGCATCTACATACCTTAATCTGTACCTGATTGCATTTCACGTTATAAATTCCAGCTTGTTGTTTCTATTAGTACACATACTTGTTCTGTATGCCGTGATTATGCTAGTTTGATTTTGAGTACCCACATGATATCTTGTACACTCCTGACGTGACATAACACCTTTATACATTACCTGACCCGATATGGTACCGTACACTACTTGACTCGACCTGATGTACCATGGCTTGACCCGTTACTTGATCTCGTGTCTAATGCCAACAAACCTGACATGTAGTCCTCACGGACCGTTCCTGTTGTCTGTCCAGACAAGCTTGCTCTTACCTGATCCTGTGTTGGCATTGGTTCTTGATTACTGAATACCTGACCTGACGTACACAACTTGGGGGTATGGGGAAATCAAAAGTGTAAACTAAAATGTAACTTAAAAGGGTATTACTTGATCCGTGGTCCCAGGGGGTAACGGGACAGAGCCATTCGTGACTCTTACATATTCTTGATCCGTGGTCCCGGGGGGCAACGGGACAAAGCCATTCGTGACTCTTACATATTCCTGATTCGTGGTCCCGGGGGGTAACGGGACAGAGCCATTCGTGACTCTTACATATTCCTGATTCGTGGTCCCGGGGGGTAACGGGACATAACCACTCTTGGTTCACATATTCCTGATCCGTGGTCCGGGGGTGTAACGGGACATATCTTTTGAGTTACATGGAGGATTACTCAAATTGATTTCAAAGACCTTAGAGTAGAGAACCCAATAGAACAGTTTAGTTTACTCACTGCACAATACACTGTACTGCCTGAGTTATATTACCGTTACACCTGCTTTTCATTCATGTTTATACTTGCATTGCCTGTTACCCTGTTTGTATTTTATTACTTGATGTCATGACGCGCTGACGTCTAGGTTGTGCATAGCCCAGATCCTTCTACCTTGTTGCAGACTGATCAGGAGTATTGCCGCTGTTAGACGAGCGGTGGAGTTCCTGTCGGTATGTAGTTTCACTTCCTGGTGTTTCATTATTGTATCCCTTGCTTCCGCATATCATTATTTCTTGACTCATTCATTCTGGCTCATGGACATGTACTAGTTAGTTTAGTTTACTTTCCCGTTCTTGATATCTCTACAACCGTAATGTGACTGTGGAGGGATTTTCCTATCCACAGGTAGCATGGTTGGCTATGTCGCGTGCCCATCTTAGCGTACTCTGGGAAGCGGGGCGTGACATGGTTTTTTGGTATCAGAGACATGGGATATAGGTTAATCGAGTTTGATTCTTTTGTAGTTGGGTATTGGACCCAATACACAAATCAGAATACTCGTGATTAGGAACATGTCCTGCCACCTTGATTATCGTGATTATTGAATCATATCCTTCTCTTGATCCTTTGTTTGGGAGATATGCAAACCACTTTGCATTTCGATCTGAAATCTTTTTGGTTCTCTATTGTTTCTCCATGTTTCTTGATTCTGATACTAGGATTTCGGCGACTTGGGTGGAGTTATGTAATTGTGCCCATGAACTGCAGCATAGTTACAATGCGGTACTCTATCTAAGTAACTTGGAGTCCTGGTCTTGATTCACTTCCATATTCCATGATCGTTGTACTACCCTGTTCCTCTCGGTTTCTTTGCTTACCAGTTATTGTTCCATCGCCGGCTTAAATCATATTTACCGTACTTAATCTTCGTCAGTATCTTGACTGCGGATGAAGTCATCTCGGTATCTTACTCGTTCTCGTTTTTCCCCGCGTTAGGATTATTCAATCCTGGTGCATCTCCTTGGTTGTTGTTGTCTTGGAAGTAGGATTTCACGGCACTTTTCACGCTCATATTGATTGTAAGGAAGGGAGGGTGTTTCCCCATATTCCCGGACATTCGGAAGTTGTTTTGCTGGAGAAAGCAGTTCGGTCGGGCCAGTCAGGTTAGGGCTAGGCCGACAAACAGGGTTCTTTCGTCAATAGCAGTGGATAAGGAAGAAGCGCCGGCTATATTTGAGAGTTTCATAGAAGTGTTTGGAGACATATCAGGTTTACCACCGAGGGGAGACGTGGAGTTCGCACTTGAACTTGTCCTGGTGCAGCGCTAATCTCAAGGGGTATATTACCCGATGGCACCAGTGGGGTTGGAAGAAATCTGGAAGTAGGTTGCTGAACTACTTGAGAAGGGTTGGTTTCGCCGCAGCAACTTAACTGGGGAAACTCCAGTTCTTCTAGTAAAGAAGAAAGATGACATAGGGAGGGTGTGCATTGATTATCGAGAATTAAACCGAGTGATCATTATGAACAAGTACCCGATCCCTCGCATTGGCGAAGTGTTTGAACAGCTTGGTGGCGCGAGGGAATTCTCGAAGCTGGATTTGCGATCCGGATAGCACCAGGTCCGAGTGAAAGCAGAGGATATTTGCAAGACGGCGTTCCGAACTCAGTATGGACATTACGAGTATTTATGATGCCCTTCGGAGAAACGAATACACCGGCAATATTTATGGACATGATGAACGGAATCTTCCCACCATTCTTGGACCAATTTTAGTAATGGTCATGGAAGATATTCCGGTCTATTCGAGGAACATTGAAGAGCATGCAGAACACTTGAAGATCGCACTGCAGACTTGGAGGCAAGAAAGATTATATGCAGGGATGAGCAAGTGCAAGTTTTGGCTTGAAGAAGTAAAGTTTTGGGACATATCGTAGCTGGAGATGGAATCGCCATTTATCCAGGGAAAATTGCAGCAGTTCAAGACCGGCCGATTCCGAAGAACGTTGCAAAAGATCAGAAGTTTTTTGGACTTGCAGGATACTATAGAAGGTTCGTGAAGAAATTTGGCCCGGTTGGCTGAGCCTTGGCCAAGCTTACGTGCAAGGAAGTGCCATTTGTGTGGACAAATAAGTGTGCGTCAGATTTTGAGGCGTTGAAGCAAAGATTGATAACCGCTCTTGTTTTAACCTTGCCAGACAGTTCCGGAGGATTGGCGTTTCACAGCAACGCATCTGGGAAAGGATTGGGATGTGTATTGATACAGCATGAGAAGGTTGTAGCTTACGCGTTGAGACAGTTGAAGACCCATGAGGAGAATTACTCAACTCATGACTTGGAGCTTGTGGCTGGGATTTTTTCGCTTGAAGTTTTGGAGACACTACTTATCGGGCGAAAGGGGTCGAAATATTCACCAATCATAAAAGCCCGAAGTACGTGTTCGCTTAAAAAGAGCTAATTGTGAGACGGTGAAGATGGTTGAAGCTGATGGCTGACTACGATCATGATCTTGAGTACCATCCGGGAAAGTTGATGTTGTGCCGGATGCGCTTAGTCGGTTGCCAGCAATTCTGATGTTGACTGCACCACGGGGACTTATTGGAGACTTTCGGAGATTCGAGTTGGAGATCATGCTACCGCGTTCTTTGGGGATAGATGATGCAATTGCAAGTACAGTCATTGTTGATCGAAGATATTGAAGCAGTGAAATTACAGGACTTAAGATTGCAGAAATTTCGAGAGCAGGTTAAAGCCAGACTGCGAACAGATTTATTGATCCACGAAGATGGTTCGTTGAGATTTGGTAGCCGTTTGTGTGTGCCAAAGAGAGATATTCACGAAGAGCTTATGGAGGAGGCACACAGTTCAGCTTATTCCGGACATCCAGGAGGCACGAAGATGTACCGAGACTTACGGCAGCAGTTCTGGTGGGAAGGTTTGGAACAGGGGATTGCTCGCTTTGTGGCAAAGTGCTTGGTGTGTCAGCAAGTAAGGTTGAACATCAAAGGGTTGCTGGTTCATTGCAACCACTTCCGATTCCTCAGTGGAAGTGGGAACGCATAACCATGGATTTCATGACTGCTCTACCGCGGAGTCCAAAGGACAACAGTGCAGTTTAGGTGATTGCTGACAGATTGACCAAGGCAGCTCATTTCATCTCTTTTCGAGAGGATCAATCAACAGAAGTTTTGGCAGAACGGTGCGTACAGGAGATAGTAAGATTGCACAGAGTACCGGTGGGCATCATGACCGACTGTGACCACCGTTTCTTATCACACTTTTGGAGGAACATACAGGAAAGTTTGGGGACTAGTTTGAAGTTGTACATCTTATCATCCTCAGATAGATGGCCAGTCGGAAAATGATCCAAACTCTTGAAGACATGTTGAGAGCTTGCATGTTGGACTTCAAAGGTTCATGGGAGGATCATCTACACTTGGTGGAGAGTTTTCTTACAACAGCGGTCTTCGGGTGACTATTCAGATGGCTCCATTCGAAGCTTTGTATGGTCGCAAGTGTTGTCCACCTGTTGTTGGGACGATGTCGGTGATCGAAGATTGTTAGGGCCAGATTTGGTTGTGCGAACAATTGAGAAGGTTTATACTATCCGGAATCGTATGAAAGCAGCAAGATCGATAAAAGAGTTGGGCTGATACAACGAGAAGATCTCTGGAGTTCGCGATTGGTGATTTAGTGTTGAGAGAAATCACTAACTAGAGGAGTTATCCGTTTCGGAAGTCGAGGAAAGTATAGTCATCGATTCGTTGGATCTTTCGAGATCTTGGAATGTATTGGAAAAGTGGCTTATCGTTTGGCGTTACCGCAATCCCTGGCGAATGTTCATGACGTGGGTTATGTACCTCAACTCCGTAGGTATGGTCGAGATGAAACACAAGTGTTGGATCATTCGGAGCAAATTACGAGAAGATTTAACCTTTGAGGAGCGACCGATCTCAATTGTGGATCGAAGAGAAAATGGCTTTTAAGAACAAAGTTATCCCTCTTGCACTTGTTTCTTGGAGTAATCGCTCGCATGGAGAGTCAACTTGGGAACGAGGAGATGAAATCCGGCAGAAATTTCCACATCCAGTCTTGAAGTTTGTTGATTGTTTATCCTTTCTTATTCTTGGAATTTCAAGGACGAAATTCTTTTGTAGTTGGGTATAATGTAACACCCGAGTTCACTTATACCAATTCCAGTTCCGTATTTATTCATCCGTGGTCCTTCTTGATTTGGTGTGTTTAGGTGCGAATGGTATTTCTACATATTACTTTGCATTCGACCCGATCCGCTTAATTGAACCTGCGTGACTCTTATTTATAGTTTACCTTGACTGGTTGCATGGATTAGTATATCTCGTAATTTAGTGTCTACTGGCATTGTATCTGGTATCGCATCTGTTGCATATAGCAATTTAAATCATGTAAAATAAATTAAAATTGCATTTCACGGCCTGCATGATACCCTTAACCTTGTGGTAGCGTCCTTGCATCTTGTTCTTATCCCGTTCAGTGAAACGGACGTGTTTGGATGGCTATGCGCACGTACGTGCATCCGTTCTTAGGGGTATACTTTTTCTTTAACCGAGCATTCATTTTGAAATTTGGAAGTCGCTTATATTTTTAATATTTTAAATCTGGATTTTTAGACCAGACCCGGGCCTGTTTTGGAGTAGATTTGTATTTGCCAAAATCTCAATCGGACTAATAGTGTATCCTAATATTTATTCACACTATTCATAATCTTTAAAACAAACTATATATATTTTATATATAAAAACCCAATCAATCCTAACGTCACCCTTAACTGTATAGAAAAATATTTTTTTATGTTTTAAAAGATTTGGTAATCTCTCTCTCCCTGCTCTCTCTCTCTCTATATATCTATCTATCTATCTATTCCTTCTTTTCTTTTTATAATAACCCCATAACACTGGCACGTTCTCTCTCCCTCACCTCAATTTTGTTTTCCCGCCTCGGCCGTCTCGTTGCGAACCCATAGCCTCCCCTCGCCTGCCTCGCCCGCGCTCGTCGCCGTCTCATCACCGCCGGCATCCCCATCTCCCCAACTCCTCGACCTTCTCTCCACACTCACCTCACCACTTCCCTCTCTTTCCCGCTGTAGAACTTCGACGGCAACCCAACCCAAGATACTTCACCGGCGGCCCCTCACCATCGCTCCATTACCCACGCTACCGCCCTCGTTTCACCGCCCTTATCGCCACCATCATCTCACCCTGGTGATCACTCCCTCCACCTCCTTTCTCTCCTCTCCTCTTTCAGACGATCCCCGAGAACCCATTGCACCCCGACGAGGCCACCTGCAACAAACTCCGGCGAGCCCAACCTCTCCGGTGACTAGCCGTCGTCATCCTCATCACCTCCTCACCTCCCTCTCCACTTCCCGATGTAACAAAACCTCTACCACCACCCTCTGCAAACCCTCCGACTATAACAGCACCCGTGTAACCCACTGCCCTTCATCTGAAAACCGCCACACCGACCAACCCCGTCGTCGTCGCCCCTTGCTGACTTCCCTGGAATCCCATAACGCCTAAACCACTGTAAGATCTTCTTCTTCCTCCCCTACGTCGCTTCGGTTAGCATTTCATTCTGTGGTTTTCACTGTTGCTTTGGGTTGCCGGAATCCGACCATGCCGGCGATGTTTCCCGACGACCCAGCAGGGACCCCTGACCCGTGTGTTTCCATCGTGTGTTGTTTGAACTCATTCCATGTGCCGTGCGTGCGTCGCGACTTTTCCGCCGACGCGTAACGTTCCGTTTACCGTATCGTGATCCGTCGAGGCAAGTTAATCTTACTACATGCTACTATAACATCTATATATATTTATTTTATGTTTAAGACTGTAAATGGAATCTAAGGCTGTTAATCTTCATTATTGCATTTCGATGTCAGAATATATCATGGTAGACTCAGATCTTAAATCATAATTCGTTGCGTGTTAGAGCACTATATTGTATACCCACATCCGTATTTAATTTGCTTACTAATTAACTGCATAACTCCTAGCACCTTTAAATAGTTTCTACCCCGAATACCCAGTGGCATTAATTGAACGTATTTTATATATCATTGCATCTCTAGAGTATTTAGTACGTATTAGCATGATTTTAACATTCATATGTGTTTTGCTGTATTCAAGTAAGGTTGAAACCATCTATTAAATGCAAACTGATAACTGTGCATCTACATACTTTAATCTGTACCTGATTGCATTTCACGTTATAAATTCCAGCTTGTTGTTTCTACTAGTACACATGCTTGTTCTGTATGCCGTGATTATGCTAGTTTGATTTTGAGTACCCACATGATATCTTGTACACTCCTGACGTGACATGATACCTTTATACATTACCTGACCCGACATGGTACCGTATACTACTTGACTCGACCTGATGTACCATGGCTTGACCCGTTACTTGATCTCGTGTCTAATGCCAACAAACCTGACATGTAGTCCTCACGGACCGTTCCTGTTGTCTGTCCAGACAAACCTGCTCTTACCTGATCCTGTGTTGGCATTGGTTCTTGATTACTGAATACCTAACCTGACATACACAACTTGGGGGTATGGGGAAATCAAAAGTGTAAAATAAAGTGTAACTTAAAAGGGTATTACTTGATCCGTGGTCCCGGGGGGTAACGGGACAGAGCCATTCGTGAATCTTACATATTCTTGATCCGTGGTCCCGGGGGGTAACGGGACAGAGCCATTCGTGACTCTTACATATTCCTGATCCGTGGTCCCGGGGGGTAACGGGACAGAACCACTCTTGGTTCATATATTCCTGATCCGTGGTCCGGGGGTGTAACGGGACATATCTTTTGAGTTACATGGAGGATTACTCAAATTGATTTCAAAGACCTTAGAGTAGAGAACCCAATAGAACAGTTTAGTTTACTCACTGCACAATACACTGTACTGCCTGAGTTATATTACTGTTACACCTGCTTTTCATTCATGTTTATACTTGCATTGCCTGTTACCCTGTTTGTATTTTATTACTTGATGTCATGACGCACTGACGTCTGGGTTGTGCATAGCCCAGATCCTTCTACCTTGTTGCAGACTGATCAAGAGCATTGCCGCTGTTAGACGAGCGGTGGAGTTCCTGTCGGTATGTAGTTTCACTTCCTGATGTTTCATTATTGTATCCCTTGCTTCCTCATATCATTATTCCTTGACTCATTCATTCTGGCTCATGGACATGTACTAGTTAATTTAGTTTACTTTCCCATTCTTGATATCTCTACAACCGTAATGTGACTGTGGAGGGATTTTCCTATCCACAGGTAGCATGGTTGGCTATGTCACGTGCCCATCTTAGCGTACTCTGGGAAGCAGGGCATGACAGATCGGGCTCAGATCAGAGCTGCCGCCTATCAACAACAAACGGCCCGATACTACAACGCTCGGGTCAAACACCGCTCCTTCAAGACCGAGGACCTGGTCCTGCGACGAAACGAGTTCACCTACCAGGGCAGGCTTCATAAGTTCTCGCCGAAGTGGGAGGGTCCCTTTCTCGTCTCTGAGGCGCTCCCCGGCGGAGCCTACCGCCTACAAGACGCGGACGGACGAAAGCTTCCGCGGCCTTACAACGCCGAGAAGCTCAAGCTATACCAGTGAGGTCAAAGCCGGCGAGTGTATACCGCCCCCTCTTTTTCCCTTTCACAAAGATGGTGTAAAGCATTCTCTAAAAATTCCTGTCCATATGAATAAATAAATGGCGAATCATTCCGAACAGAGTCCCATATTTACACTCTAAGGCCCTCGCCAAGAGGCGACCTAAGGACTAAAAAGCCCTCTCAGAGACAGTCGAGCCTGAGGATCTCTCGCTCGGCTATCCCCAACGGGCAGCTTCCCTGCCGCAACGCCAGGGATCAAAAAGCCCTCTCTGAGGCAGTCGAGTCCGAGGATCCCTCGCTCGGCTATCCCCAGCGGGCAGCTTCCCTGCCGCAACGCCAGGGATCAAAAAGCCCTCCCAGAGGCAGTCGAGCCCGAGGATCCCTCGCTCGGCTATCCTTCAGGACAAAAACCCTCGCCAAGAGGCACCGGGCAGTAACCATGTCCGGCCAAGAGTCCTTGGTAGGCTTCTACAGCCCCTCCCGCGCTAAGGACCAAAGTCCTCCCAGAGGCAATCGAGTGCTTGCTCGGCTATCCCCGGCTGTTAGCTTCCTACCACAACCGACAGGGATCAAAGTCCTCGCCAAGAGCACTGGGCAGTAACCCTGCTCGGTCCCCGTCCTGGAGGATCAAAGCCCTCGTAAGAGGCAACCGAGCAGATATCCTGCTCGGTCATCTCCGGCTGGTAGCTCCCTACCCATGACGCCAGGGATTGAAGCCCTCACAAGAGGCATCCGAGCGGCTGCCCTATTCGGCCATCCCAGGCTGGTAGTTGCCTACCCGTGACGCCAGAGATCAAAGCCCTCGCCAAGAGGCAACCGCGCAGCGTCACTGTCCGATCATCCTTAGTGGGCTTCCTACAGCCCATCCAATAGTAAGGATCCAAGCCCTCACCGGAGGCGACCGAGCAGCTACCCTGCTCATGTCATCTCCAGCTGGTAGTTACCTACCCGCGACGCCAGAGATCAAACCCCTCGCAAAGTGGGGACCGCGCAGCTTCACCGCCCGGTTATCCTCGGCAGGCTTCTTACAGCCCCACCAACGCTGAGGATCCAAGGCCCCAAAAAGGGGCAACAAGTCTATCGAAGTCTAGGCGATCCCCCCTCGGCTCCGGGACCATGGAGATGCCTCCTCGGCAGCGCTTAGCAAGCGATCGAAATCAACTAGACAAACGATCGCTAGACAGATAGCTGACCCAACAATGCAGGCAGAAATATTTTACAAACATTCTTCCCACACAGAAGATGAAATGTAAATCGATGAAACAAGAATTTTGTTTTATTACCGAAGGCAAAATTTTTACAAAGAGTGTTCTGGGGCTACCCAGCCCTACAAACTGCCCGGAGGCTTACTTCGATCCCTCATCGCTGGCATCACGGCCTGCCGGGGGCTTTACAACCGGAGATTTCACCACCAGGGGTGCGCCCTACTCCCCTCGCCATCTTCCACCGGAGGCCTCGCCACCGGAAGCGAAACCTGAGCACGGAGCTCGCCATCGTCGAACTCGGGAAGCCGCTCCTTCACAGCGTCTAGGGCCTTGTTCCACGCGACGGCAGAATACTCCCCAAGCTTGGCATAAAACTGCTCTGACGTCTTATAATCGGCCACAGCTTTCTTAAACCAAGTCTCGGCAACCTGGACCTCTAAAAACGCTGCCTCAGCATCTCCACTGCTGGCGTCCCTCTCTTTTTCCATGGCCGCGAAGCGTTCGGCCAGATCTGCCAGCTTCCTATCAGCGACCCGGAGGGACGCATTCAGACGACGATGGACACCCCGATTCGCTGAATTGGCAAGTTCCGCGGCCTTCGCCCGGGCCGCCAAGGCGTCGGCCCTAGCCCTCTCCAGGCGCAGGTCACGTCACAAAACCTCGACCTCCGAAAGAAACGCTTCTACTGACCTCGGGGCGTGGAACGCCCCCTCGGTCTCCATACGAGTGGCAAGGGCGCAGTGTTGAAGAACCTGACGGAAAGCCGATGAAAAACCAGAAGGCCCCCGAGCCAAAGAAAGGTATACCAGAAAAACTACCCGTAGAGGGGTTCGTACCTGGACCGCCCCCTGGGCCATGGTCTCCAATTGAGCCCTTAGGGAGCCATGCGGAAGCTTTCCCCCAGCCGACTCCTCCATCCCGGCGAGCAGACCAACGGCAACGGAAAGCCCAGGCGGAACCGTGAAGACAGCGCCCCCCTCTTGCACGGAAATTCCCTCAGGGACCCTCGACGACGACGCGCGAGAAATCGTCCTCTTCCTCTTGAAAGGGGGCCTGCCCTCGCCCTCCCTTCTGTCCCCCGTCTGGGGCTCGGATAACCGTGGACATCTCTGGCCGCTGCCGAAGAAACCACCAGAAGCCGTCGACGAAGCAGACGGCCCTATCGCCGGCAGAGGATCTGGCGCAGGACATGAGCCAACCAGGGGCTCGGCCGCGCCGCTAGCCTCCTTCTGGCGCGGGCAGCCCAAAGAGTGGGAGCGAACAATGTATTCAAAAAGAAGAAGAACGCCGAGCAGCCACGACTTAAGAAAGAGGAAAAATGAAAGAGTAAGGGCCTTGGAGCGGGCCCCGCCCCTACTTATCGCCGCAAACGGCCTCATCCAATGACGCATGTCGTCTCCCGCCAAAACGACTCGTTGCGTCCAGCGGTTCCGATCGCTCCACGTGTCGATCTGCGCTGGACCACGTCCCATCAGACGGCGCGGGCCTGCATACGTCACGTCGGCCAATCGACGCTTGACACGCGGACCGCCGCTTCGGTGGCAGAGTGCACAAACCGGCGCACCTTCCTTAAATGCGGAGATCTCGCCTCGATTCACTAGCAGAAAAGACAACTGACAGCCCGAGAACTCGTCCCGACAAAGCCTTAGGAAGAAGCCCACCTCGGGAGGCCTAGCAGTCCACTCCTGACCCGACCCGCTGGCTGGTCGGGACAAGAGTGGGGAGCTAATGATGATGCTCAATATAGACGGTCTCCAAGAGCTGGACACATGGCAGATGACGTGTCCTAAAACTCAGAAGGAAGGGCCGCAGGGGCCGACCAGGCAACCCCTGTACCCGACCCACAAGCACCAGCTGGCCCTCCATGGGGCCCTCTGCAAGTTGGCCTCCTCGACCCCCCAGCTCGTCCCGAGCTGTCACAGGACCAGGACTCCTCGGCCCTCTTGCTCATCTCCGAGCTCCCTAACCGAGGCCGTTTTCCTCGGTCCCTCCGACCAGATCCACCGCTCATAGGCGTAACCGCCGCTCTGCGAATCTCGCCATACGTGGATTTTCCGCCAGCAACATCTCACGTTCCACGTCTCCGCGATTCCCATTAATAGGCGATCCACTCTCTATGCGGGCGTGACGTCGGGAGCGTAACTGCTGGCGAGATTCTCGCGTTTGCTGCTGCATGCCATCACCGCTATATAAACCCCCATCACAGAGGGGCCAAGTAAGCCATCTTTTGTTTCACTTAGCCGTTACTCTGCTTGGATCCAGCACTAACTTGATCGTCGGAGGGTCCTCGGTGATACCGAACGACCCCGGGACTTCTTTGCAGGTACTCGGCACCAAACTCCTCAAATCACCATTCTCATCAAAACCCATTGAGATCCACACGCAACAGAAAACCACCACCAAAATCCAACGGGAGATCAACGGAAGACAACATCTGACGGAGACCTGCAAAGAACCTCCATCACCACCCCACGACACACCATTGGTCGAAAAGCGGAAACCCCTAACATTTGCAAATCCGCACTCTACTATCCTCCATTGACTTCCGTTTAATTTTTCTTTTAAAATTTTCCTCGCTTAACGAAATACTCCGAACTTCCTCCATCTCCCAACATATTGAATCAGAAACAACAGTAAACTTTTGCATTAGAGTATATATCCAGTCCTCCAAAAGAAAATTTTTGGCTTCGTCACTGCCTCTAAGCCAATCTTACAATAATTGAGTAACCCCCAACAACTCATCTAAGCCGCTCTTCACATTAATCGAATAACCCAACAACATGACTCCTCAACGAACTTCGATTTTATAGTTTACATGATTCTGTCACATATGAATACTGGTTCTGTAGTACAAAAAGATTCGATCCAGACTAATGTTAAATTAAGACAAGATATCATTTCTCACATAATCCAGACCCACAACTACACACACAGTTGGCACCACTCCGTCCCCAATACACATGTCCCCATCCCCAATGGGATCTGAAACTGATTTTTAAATCAAACAAACTTCATAAATAAATCCAAAAATCTCTTTTGGTGGTCCCCACTCCCCAAAGTCCACATGAACCCAACGCCCCAAAAGTGCCAAAACGCATGGAGCTCTCAAACCCTGTGATTTTCGATGCGCCCTCTCTGTGTCTCTATTAAATGCAGTAGCTGGGAATTTCAATTCCCCGACCCACCTAAAATCCCTTCCATTTAATCCTCCCCCAAATATGCATCTTACCCCTCCCCTTCCCCCAAAATGTCGTTTTCCCCCTCCACCTCCATCTCCGACTTCTCCGCCGCCACGTCATCGCCGTCGCCTCCATCGACCTCCTCCTTCTTCCTCCAGAACCTCAGCAACCTCGGCCTCGGATACGCCATCGCCATCGCCCTCGGCGTCCTCGTCCTCCTCTCCTCCCTCCTCCTCGCCTCCTACGTCTGCTGCCGCTCCTCCCAAAACCCTAACCCTAACCCTAGATCCTCCGCCCTCAGATCCAGCTCCGGCATCCTCCTCCCCCGCATCATCTTCGTCAACGAGGACGACGATGACGGCGACGACGGCGACGTGGAGAGAGGCGGGGCCCGCCGGGGCTGCGGCGTGGTGGGGCTCGATCCGGCGGCGATCAACTCGTACCCTAAGTTTCCCTACTCGGCGGCGGCGGCGAAAGGGGGAGATAACGTGTGCTCGATCTGTCTCTGTGAGTACAAGGAGGGGGAGATGATGAGGATGATGCCTGATTGCAAGCATTGCTTCCATTTGCTGTGCATCGACGCTTGGCTGAGGCTCAACGCCTCCTGCCCTGTGTGCAGGACCTCGCCGATGCCTACGCCGCAGTCGACGCCTCTGTCGACGCCGCTGTCGGAGCTTGTGCCGCTGTCACAGTTCGCAGCGGATCGCAGGAGGAGATGACCGATCAGGTTTCGGATCTTTTGAACCTTTTGACTGGTTTTTTGATTTGTAAATTTGTTAGGGTTTGCTTCTAGTTCGTTAACTTGTTTTAATTTTAGTTATTTTTATTGGTGATGATTTATGGAATGGTAGATTACTATAGAAGTGTAATACATGAAATTTTGTGGGTTGTTGATTTAATTTTTATTATGCAAGTTTTCAGAAAATGAAAAGCATTATATCCTTGATAGATGATTTGGGTTCAAATTTCTTCTAGGAAAGCATTCTCTAAAACATACAAGGACATACCTATGAATTTTGGGGTACTCCGCAAATAACAAACCTTCATTCCGAAGTCGAATTACAAGGTATCTAAAAAATATTATACAATGAAGAATTAAAATTAATTTAGTTACATATCGAAAATAATATTTTTCATAACAATTTTCAAGGTTTCAACAGACTATATCATACAGTCTATGTATTCTGTTGATCCAGACATAAATCTAAGAAAACATATCAATCATCTTAGTTCACAAGATGGACTAAACTGTTCTTGTTAAAAGATTTCTTAATATAAGACTAAACTTTTATTGTCATAAAATCTTTAATGGAATTTGTATCCGTTTAAATAGAATTCAACATGAATCTATATGTATTGGGTATTCCTTTCACTAGAGAGCAAACCATCATATCATTCAACCCAGTCATTGTTGTTCATTTTATAAATATAAGTTGATACAACATATTTCCAAAATCTCACCCTTTTTTCTCAAAAATTGAATGGTGGGGGGTGGGGGGGGGACGTGTCCCCTCTACTTTCCAGTTGGGTTTTCCCTGCCAACAAATGTTGTGAGAATTAATATCACTAAAACAAATTGTTCCTTCCAAATGCAGTAAAGGCCCAATGAAAGAAACAAGTCAAACATTGGGCTGTGAAGAACAGAGAACAATAGCAACTTCCGCTTGCGACCTTGCAACCCATGGATACTCAGTAGCCGAACTTTTAGCACACCTGAATGCCACCGGTCAGAGTGAATATAGCACACCACCACCAACAACCAGCCCTTATTCCAACTTTAGGATAGGTTACATTAGTCATTTTCTTTCATTCAGCTTAGTCATAAGTAATCATCCTTATTAATTTAACGATTAATACACCTTTTTTGTTTTCTTTATCCATGTTCGTTTAAGCCTATATCTATACAGCAATCATTGAACTAATTTAACTATAACTTTATCCCTCCCAACTGGCCATTGATCTTTTTTCCTAAAGAAAATGGTCAGTATCTGGCCTAATAAAACATTTCACCAATGGGTCGCCTAATAAAACATTTCACCAAACCATCTCAATACGATTCCTCCTCATTTTCCCTCTATAAAAGCAACATCCAACTTCTTATGCATACACTCATTTGTTATCCATCTTTCAAAGTATTGTTATTCTAATCTCATGCTTTTGTTTCATCTAAACTTGGACACAATGCTTCTTATATGCCTGGGCCCTGCATGGATACAAAGTTAGGATATCCATGGTTTATTTTAAAGTGGAGGTAGGAGACATGCAAACTATGGTTTGCAAGCCCCAAACGCCAAATATGGAGTTTAGTAAACTTTGATCGGATTGGAGTTGAGATTGCAGTTTTGGGCTGAAATTTTATAGTTATCTTAACTTCAAAATGGTTGCTTAACAAGGCAAAGTTAATATTTTGGAGTTAACTTTTGCCAACTTTATGAAACCACAGTTTATAAAACTTAACTCCATTCCCAAATAGGTTCTTAACGTTCTCATACACAGTAATAAAGAGTTTTGCTTCTTTAATTTCCATAGGTATACTAGTATAATATTTCAGATACACTTCTAAACTTGAACCATTCCATTATAACTCTATGAACCGCATCATCCATTAGCTCAACATTATGATACATAATTAAACGTAAGTTAAAATAATGGTCGCTCTTATAATTTTATTTTATTTTATTTTTTTGCCATTATGCTCTAAATTATTTCCTTTTTGAATTTTGATGAAGTCGTATTCCGTATGCTATGTTTTTTTTTTATCAAAACGAAGACATATGCCCCCGCGTTTTAATAAATGAAAATTTTAACAAAACATCAACCCAGTCTAAAATAAAAACGAAGCAGAGATAAAAGTAAAAAAGACAAACAAAGCTAAGAAATAAAGAAGAAAAAATCCTACTCGCGAATTATAAAAACATTCATTTCCTCGTTCGGACTCCAAAATCGCCTTAATCCGTTGTACTCGCCTCCCGCTTTCTTTCTTATGACCTCTGCCCTCGTTCTTCAGCCATCGCTTGTTCCTTTCCTATGTTGACCTTAGCCTTTTTTCGGGTCCTTGCATCTGCGACACCTAACCAAAATGCAATATTTGACTCAATCTCATTTTTCACATACATAACAAAATTTCAAACATTATTAAAGACTCATTCTTCTCACACCAAATACCCCAACAATATGCTGAGACAACAATATCCCAGTACTCATGATGTCTCATATCCAACGCCCCCTGACTCCATATGTCAGAAAAAAGCCCCTAAAGGTAACCCAGTGAAATCATTCTCACCAAATCTATCCTAGATATTGATCGACAGTTTCCGTATCCTTATCGTAAATTCCACAAAGTACCAAACTTGTCCACTTTCTTCTACAAAGATTGTCTTTAGTTTAAATCACATTATTATAGGTCAGACACAAGAATATCATAACCTTTAAAGGCACAAAAAACTTTCATATCATATTTTGATCATGCGAAATCACTCCCCCGTAATTCAAAATTGAATACAAGGACTTTACTCAGACCCTACTCGCCGTCCATTTCCAAGCCATCTTATCCACCCCCTTCCATCGGTTTCCAGTCCCGTAAATGCGCGATCAATAATCTACGATCCTTGTACTTTTGATTAGTCAAAGTCCGTGAAAATTGCAGCCATCACTTAGTCTCTCCCCATTGATTTAAAACCGATGAGTCCGTATTCTTTGCTAAAGCGAACAAAGTATGAAATCTTTCTTGAAGAGTTTGATCCTCACACCAATAATCTTGCCAAGAAATTAAACATGCCGCCTTCCCCTATTGTATAAGTAATTCCCCAAAAAAACATGTTTACATTCACTGCACCTTTCCAAAAACCGATGCTGACGATATATTTTTATTAATCGCATTGAACGCCCCCCGACTTATTCCCATAGGCCGTCTTTATACTTACAATCCAGACTTTGTTATCCCCAGCCACCCCACGCTGCCGCCACTTCCTAAGAACAACCTTCTTCATGTTTTTAATGTTCTTAACCCCTAAACCACACTTTTCTTTCAGTCTACGGACCTTTCCCCGTTTCACTAGGTGATATTCTTTTTCTCAGCTAAAGCACGTCCCCAAAGAAAACTTCTCTGTATTTGATCGATTAGTTTTACAACTCAATCTGATAAAACATAAAACGCATGTAGTATATAGGCACTGCTGACAAAACCAAATTCAACAACATTACACTTCCTCCAATTGATAAACAATATCATAACTATTTCATTTTAATTTATAGTTTGTGAGGTTGAAGATGGCTTAAATAACCACATTTGTCAAATGAAAGTCTATAGGTTGAGTTTTCTGAGTTATTCCTTTAATTATGCAAGCCGATTCATCTTCCTATTAGGTTACTCTAAAGCTTTGAACACTGATGTAGATCATGGATGCTTTGATCTACTGATATTCATACACTATTTGACACGTGATTTGCAAAATTTGCTCAGTAGTTAAACATTGGACCAATTACCATTGTGTTTCCTTATGCTGGTTGGCTAATATTATTAGTTTCTATTGACAATCTAGGCATTACAATATACTTGTCTTTTAAGGGCTGCAATCATGTATTCTCCTGACATCTATATGACATGATTTGAATACTTCCTATCTCATCGCTTGATCATATTAGAGCCCTCATTATCGACCACACCTAACATTATTTGATAATTTGACTGAACAAACAATTCAAAAACAGGCGATTGAGTAAACGAATTCATGTTTTCAACCCAAAAGAATTGATTGAAGGATCTAGATCTCCACCGATGCAACGCGGGAACCATATCATCAAGATTTGTTTCGGTATCGATTGTTTTTTCAATTAGAATCATAACCGTATATCAGCCCCGATCTCATCTACCATAAGCCTTATACAATACTTATTAATATAAAGGGTTAATTGCGGATACACCCCTGGGCTATGAGGGGAGCACTTATACCCCTTGAAGTAGCATAATAAGCACTTTTATCCCCTCCGATTGAAAAATATTTTTCTCATTCCAATTGTATCATTTTCCCATTCCTCTTCAAGCATAAATAACTCACAACTCTAATAATCCAAAGGGAAAAAAATCTTAGCAAAATCAAATCAAGAAAAATTAATTAAATTAAATTAAAAAAATCATCTTGGATTCATTTTTTCCCTCGCTTAAAATTAGTGAAGAGAATATGTAAACATCAAGCTTTTAGATTAGTGCTAAAAACTAAAATACCTTTGAGATAATGGAAAAAGTTTGGAGAGGTAATAGAAGAAAAGACAATATGAAGCTCGTAAATTAGGGCTAAAATATTGGTATGTAGGATTAAAATTTGGTTTTTTATGTAGAAGAGAAGAAGAAAAGGATAAAATGGGTATTAGGGAAATATTTATTATCTGTAGAGATATAAGCGCTTATTAAAATAGTTCAAGGGGTATAAGTGCTCAACCCCAAATAGTTCAGGGGTTGTATATGCAATTAACCCTAATATAAATTATCATGACTAATGCGATTTGGCTTCCGCGAAACACATCTATAGCTTATCTAAATGTTAATAAAATATAGTTAGAAATTTCAGAGCTGCTTTAAGAGAAAACTTTAGCAGGTGTCCTCCGAAAAGGTAGAATGATGACGGGATTGAGTTGGTCCATTTTAAAGATGAGCAATCTTGCAGAATTCGGTCTTATTGACATAGCTGAAAATGTTGGCATCATAATTTGAGTACCAACTCTATGAAGAGACTTTAAAGGCGGGTTGGCAGTAGCAATTATGTGAAAGTTATCATATTGTTAGTGCACAAATTTTCTCAAAGGATAACTGATCTTTTGCTGCACTGGAACTTCCTTTAAAAGTTGTAGCATTTTGCTTTTGACAACATCCATAGTTGGCTAAATCTTGTTAAGGATGTCGTTTATGCTCCTTATCTACAGTATAGTGGCTCACTTGATCTTGAAAAAGAATTTTAACGGCAAATAAACGATCACAAGTGAATCGAATTCCACCAGTTATGTGGTTCGTGTTAGGAAATTAGAACATCTAAGAATCCTTATAAATGGAGTTCTTTTTTCCTGGTGATATCAACAAAAGATATGAGTGGCATGTAAAATTCATACTGGATGATGTATCAAGCTACATTATAGTGCGTTGTGTATGAGCGATAGGCATCTGTAAGAAAAGTGATATGTGTGCCAGTGAAATCATCATCAAAATATTCAAAATGAATGAAACTTGATATTCCTGATCCGTAAATCTGACTTGATACAGCAGAGGTCGATACCGTTCCACGAATAGAATTATCAGACATTATTATGCGAATCTTTAGATTTGAGGACTCAAAATGTATAGCAGGTAGTTTTCTCCTCTGTATTGGAGTTGAGAATACCAATCCATTGTGTTTTATTTAAGAATACCAATCTATTGTGTTTTGTATGTAATTTGTCGATTGTCCATGGATTGTTCATGTGTGGTTCTTCTCTGTAATTTGGTCAGGAAAAAGGCATTTAATTTTTAGGAAGAGATAAAGAAGTTCTTTTGATGGAAGAGAAGCACATCAACTCCCTAAACTCTTGTTCTTATAGCTTTTGGCAGGCATTATGACCTTTTTCTTCATTCTGCACCAATAGTTCAATGTAGAGCATTTCAAGAAGTTTTTTTTTTCCTTCTGTTGTTTGATGTTCTCATCAAGAAAAAAGTTGATCTGTACGGTTAGCAAGAGCAAGAGCCAAACCCTGATGTGAAATGCTTGTGATATGAGCACAGAGAGCCGGCCAACTGTCTGGTGATGATTGTGTACCCTAGGGCCTATAACTAATGCAAAATAGTAGGTGACAATGCTTGTCATCTTATATTAAATCAAATTGGCTTGGTGTACATATCTGGCTTGAAGTGTCTTCAGTGATAATTTTAGTGGTTACACAACTGCAGCCCGTCTCCCCAGCCTAGCCCTTTAAAACGGATAGGAATATGAATTTTGTATCTCACCGTCCATTTATTAAGAAGATTATTAGCAGAGGCATCTCAAACTCAGCCCTGAGTGGCAAGCAAATCGTTGTATTGTGATTGGGGATGAGGATGATTTTGCAACCCACTTTGGCTCATACTTTATCGGTTAGGCTTTGTCATAGGGAAATAAGGCGGTTTATTATGGTGAAATGCACAAGTGCTTAGGTTCGAACCTCAAACCTCTTGCGGTATGTGACTCTGAACGCTCAAAATATCACCAACATCACTGGGTTGTGTTCTATTCATTATAGTACGGGATAGTAGAGCTTAGAGACATGTGATACTTCTTGAGATTTGGAAGAGCATTAAGACTACACTAGATATTTGCGTGTGATTGGTGTAAAGAATAGATTTAATTTTACATTACCAAGAACATAAGAGATAAAAGAGAGAAAAATAAATGTATTTTTAAATTACCGGAAGAGAAGGAGAGCGACATCTTAAGAAGTGGTGAAATGTTTAAAGTTCTATTTTGAAAAAGTAAGAGAAGACATTTGAGATCCTTGAGTTTGGGCTATAATGGTTATAAGGGCTTGTTTGGTTGCAGGATTATGAGTTTGGATTTGGATTTTGGATTGTGGAATCTCAGGATTCCATAATTTTGTGTTTGGTTGCAAGATTAGGATTTCTAGGATTCCTTTGTTTTTTATGGGGGGCCCACCACAAAACAAGGATTATGGAATCCTAAAAATTTTCAAGGATTTACAAGGATTTGGCACTATTCATTGTACTTTTAGATGGGGCCCATGCACTTTATTTATTTAACAATCCCCTCTCTCTCTCTCTCTCTCTAAAATCCTCAAATCCAAATCCTACCTTTTTTTCACCAACCAAACAAAGATTACAAGGATCTACAAATCCAATACTAGGAATCCAAAACCAACCAAACAACAAATTACCAAATCCAGAAATTTCAACCGTACTATTTTGGAATCCAAATTCCATAATCCTACAACCAAACAGTCCCTAATAGCAGAGGTTATATAATAGTAAATTCAAAACATATATGGGAAATAGGGTAATATGTAAATTACCCTTCTAGTCTAGATATTAATTTGGGCTCTTAACAAGTTTTTCCCCCATAGGATCTTTTTTGATGCAAACTGACAATATTTGTGTTGATGAATTTCCTGCGTGCTTTCAGTGAGAAATCATGTTAAGAGCATAAATTGGGTTGTTAGCCCACCTTAGATGCTTCTATATTTTGATCGAGACTGGTCAAAGTTAAGGAGTTAAAGTCCCACACAGCCCCTTTTGGAAAGCAGACCAAACGTAATTATGATTTTTGACTTGTGAGCTCAGAAATATCTAAGTGGTCACATCCTGTTCTCAAATGTTACCATCCCCCTTAAATGAGCGGGTTGCTGCTATTATTTCAAAATTCAAAATAGAATTTGGTCGTTCATTGCATGTGTGTTATTTGTCCTCCACAAAAAAACAAAAAAAACCCAAAAAAAAAACCCCGGTTTTTATTATTAAGTTGATCCTTGCAAGCTTTTGACAAACTTCTCATAAACATTGTGGCCCTGTTTGGTTTTGGAGTTAAAAAATAGAGCTAAGTGGCAGGAAGCACCCTTACTCATGTCTGTCTGAATAGTTGGACGCTTAGTTTTAAAACATGTAATTTATCTTCTTAGACCATGGTGGTGTTATTATTGCTGTTAGTTATTCCCGAAACATCCAAATATTTCTATCATTTTTTCTTCCATTGTTTCATCTACTGGATACAGCTACTGTTTACTGGTCGTAAAAATAGGACCAAAGTACACGTTTGAAAAATCTTCTTCTCATACGACATGTAACATGAAGATTTTTGCTTTTTTTCTTCCCAAATTACCATTATTGTCCCTTACAATAGCAACCTCCCTTCTTTTCATCTAAATTGGACAATTCCATCCAAATTCGTGTGTGTTCGTAAGGTCTCTTGATCTAAGGCGGCAAGAAATGTTTAGAGGCACACATGCACCTCAAATCTCCTGTTGTTGTTTTATCGTTGGCGCACTACGAGTCCGTCTTGCTCAGGTCAAATCTCGAGTTGTTGTTTTGTCGTTGACCCATTACGAGTTTGTCTTGCTCATATCAAATCTCCTGTTGTGCTCCTCCAAACCCTACCTGATCCAAAGATATTTGAGAAAATAAAAGGAAAAAGAAGCCCTGGCGATACCCGAACTTGATGTTCCGTTTCATTTTTTTCTTTTTCAAAAAGTAAGATGGTTCAGTTGCATATTAGGAAAGATAAAAGACAGTCAGATCGGATTATTCGAACCGATGGTTTAATGTAATTTAGCCTTGAAATAATCGAAGCTAATTAATCTACCAGTCTAGTCTAGATTTAGATCACAATCAGATGGACAACTATTCTAGTTTCAAGAATTAAATAAGAGCAAATAATATGGACAGCAGCAAGTGTCAAACTAATTTTGTAAATTAACTTTTAGTTCCATCAAGACTCACTAAAACGAGACGGATGAGCCAAATTAGTACCTTGTTAGAATATTTTCTGTAAAAGCTGGACTGATTCTTTAAACCTTTTGTGTTTTTTAACAAGCCAACACAAATCTAGAAAAGGCAAGTTCTCTAATTATAATCGCACTAGCTCAATTGGTTTGGCACGATACTTTCCCTTTTGTGAAGATTTGCAGGATAAATTCGTAGGTCTTTTGAGATATATGTTATACGCTTATATTTTTTATGTGTTTAGATCAGGCTTACAAGCCAGTTCAAAAGTATATAAATAATTATAAATGCACTTTCACCTGTAGAATTTTTAACCTGCTAATACGACCATTTGGAATTTTGTTTTCTTTGTTTGTTAAAATATAGAACATATTTTCAGCCCTCATAAAAACTTGGAGTTTGGGTGGATCAAAAGAGACACTTAACATGGGGGTAGAGTGACATGGGTTAAATTTCCATCAGCTACTGATTAATTTAAATGGAAAAGTACCACGGGCTCAAAAATACAACTTTCGACTCAATAGGCCTTTGAGCAAAAACATAGCCTATCTTCCTAAAGAGCTCTGGATTTGTGAAGACATCATAGAACTTAAAATATATTTTATTAACCCTTGTCAAAAAAATCTTTAGAGTTCTGAAGCAATGGCAGTGCATTTGTTATTTTCCCAAATCTTAGGGTATGTTTGGATGTTTTAGGTTAAAATCCGACGGATTGAGTTTTGGATAATTATGTCCCGAAATGCATATATATTCCTTCAAGTAAAAAATGCCAGATGATTTCATGTCAAATGCATATTTGGTTAATCTAGGATAAGAATTTCCACTTTATAACTACATTAAAATTATTAGGAGGTGAAAGTTAAAAATAGATTGTTTATTTGTTATAATTAAAAGAAGACTAGTAACACGCACGTGCATGTGTGTGATGAGAAAAAATCATCATGTTTCATGATTTTTGTATGCTTCCTTGAGGGCCATTAGTCCAAGGATCTTTTTACTAAGTTTGTTTATTTTCCAGAAAAAATATATTTTGTATTGAAAATTATTGAAGGGCATAAAACTAATTACATGTATATGAGAAAAAGAGATGATATGTTCTTGCTCTAGAATCCTCATATGGATTTTTCTCATTTTTTTTTGCATTTTTTTAATGAAAAAATGAGATTTTTTTTGTTGCCTTCATGAGTTTGAGTTATAACAGTGAATAAAAAAAAATAAAAGAAAAGGGTAATGAATGGTTCAAATTCCAAGGAAAAAGAAAGCATTCAAGCTTAGGAGCAGGAAAATTAATTTTGTGTTGATTTTTTAATCCGGAGGAATGTATTTTTTTGAGGCTTTTTCCGCTCCAGATTCACTATTAGAAAACCCTATTCAAACAAACAATTCCGCCGGATTAGCTTAATCGGGAATAAAAATGGAATCTAGGATTTTAATCCAATAGAAAGTGCATATCCAAACATACCCTAGAGAATAATGACAATGTGAAATTTCTGTTGGGATTCTAAGTACTAATCTCAAAATCAAATACCAATGAGCAGCAGCACAGTTGGTATGAGCACTTTCTCTCTTGGGGAGAGTGCATGGTTTGAACCCCACGAACCCTACAGGGGAAGTGGCCACAAATTAATGCTTTCGGAGCAAATTCGTAGGTCTTCTAGATACTTGTGTATTGTGTGTTTGTATGTGGTGTGTATGGATGTGTTGTATGTATATGCTATGCTTAAAAGAAAGGTTTTTTTTTTTTGAAATAGTACGAATTAAATAATTAATTATTAAAATAAGGTGGTTGTATTTAAAATTAGCGAAATATGACGGTTCCGCCCCCCCCCCCCCCCGTCCCCCCCCCACCCAGTATAAACCCGTCCCCTATATAATTATAATTATAATTATTTTAAATTTTTGAAAAATAAATAAACGTAAAAAATATTTACATAAAATAATAAAATTTTATTATACCAATGTTTTGTACAGAATGAATCCGTCAAAATTTACAATACAAAAAAATCCTATCCGATTTCTATCTCGACGGTCAAATTCATAATATCAAAATGAATCCGTCAAATTTATAATACCAAAAAATCCTATATGATTGTAAAATGTAAATAACTATCGTTTTCCTTTTCCCTTTTCCTTATGAAATCCGAGAAGGCTTGATATAAGCCTATACTTCCTGGGATGACTGGAGGACCCACCCGTTTCTTGGGTAGATGGCGACGGCAGCGGCTGCTCTTCTGCTTCGGCTTCGGCTTCAGCTTCGTATTCAGCAGTGTCTTGGACAGGCTGTTGTTCCGCAAATCCTGAATGTGGGACAAGTGTCGGATATGTGCTGCCTCCCAACAACTGTACGTAGGCCGATAAATCCGTGTCCCAACTGGGCAGTTGTAGCGAAGAACCTGTCCCGGTTTCATGAGGCTGCTGTTGCATAAAACCTGGGCCCCATGGCTGCGCAAATCCTGACCCCCAAGATTGCTGTTGTTGCGCAAAACCAGACCCCCAAGACGGCTGTTCTGCAAAACCTGACCCCCAAGACTGGTGTTGTTGCGCTTGTCCGGTATGCCAGAGTTGCTGCTGACGGTGTGGTGATCCAAACCACTGATCCTGCTGCGCTGGATCTCCGTGATGCTGCGGCTCTGGTGCCGGCTCATGCTGCGGCTCTGGTGCCGGTTCATACTGCGGCTCCGGTGTCGGCTCATACTGCTGCTCTGGTGCCGGCGATAAATGTTGAAGAATATTATATGAACTTAATACACCACCAATTAATTGGTCTGCACTTGAAAATAGAGCCTGAGTTTCCGGACCAGCATCAGTCGGGTATGGTTCATGCACCATTGTTTGTATAAGATGCAACCCACGAGCCTATCGTTACATTAGAAATAAGAAATAAGTATTGACTCATACCGCCAGATGTTAAAAAGCAATATAATATAAAGAATTCAACTTACCAAATCTCGTTCCACGTGGCCTCCAGGTTCGTACCGCGAGATGTTGGGGAAGTTGTTAGGGGGAGCAGAAAGATATCTTATGGTGACACGCTTATACCACTGTAGATATGCTTCGGTAGAGTCGGTGGCTGTTTGGTCACTTATTTGCTGTAAGGCAATATTACGCTGCCTATCCTCCCATCTCAGCAAATATTGATGATGATGCTCCCTCTAATCACGCTCCGCATTTCATTCTCGCATGTCTCCCTCTATTGTCATACGCGAAGGCGGCGGGATAGGAATATGTTGCGATCTATTAAACTGTCGCAACACCTGGTCCGGGAGGTGCATGACAACGACATTAATGCAGAGGAGTGGGCATCGAGCCCGCCAAACCGGCTCTCCTTCGATACAGATGCCGGGTAATCTTTGCAGACGATCTGCTGTATAAGGCGTCCACATGAACTGCGCAAATAATATAGTACAAAAATTGTGATGAACGTATTTCAAAATTTTAAAACAAACTTAATTATCTAAGTTATGGTTACCTGAGTCGTCTCCATACGATCCAACTTATCTCTATAGTAGCTAAGTACTCGACGAGGAGCCTTATACGCTTTCTTGCCATTCCACCAAGAGCCGAGTGGCTTTGCAGGGGTATCCAAACCAGTTATTTTAACTCGATCCGGTCTTCCCATATACATATGCTCCCATGACCAAATCTTTAAATAAAGTTTCAGATGATAAGAGAGAAAACCAATATTACAATTTTGCAAATTTCTAGCTGTGAAAAACAAGAAATTTACCTGAAGTAATATAATGCATCCATAAATTTTATTCTTCGTTGGAGCACATGCCTTATCGAGTTCCTTGTAATGAAAGGCCAGGACCCCTGCTCCCCAAGCATATTGGACACACACATCAAAATCCGTAAGGAAGCCAAGGTATAACGGATAGACATGCTTTGCCGATTGGTCCGGCATCAACCAAGAACCGATCATGTACAGAATGTAGGCACGTGCATGTCTATCCAAGACTTCATCGGTGGCTTCGTCAGGGATATCACTAAATGTATCTTTTAGCCAGTTTAAACTGATCTTATACCTCTTGTTGTAGCCTCCTAGTGCCTGATATTATCATTTTTTGTGAAATATTAAAACTAGAAATAATGTACAACATGTAATAGGTACACTAAAGAGGGGAAACAAAATGAATTTTTTTACCTGTCCGAGAGCAGACTCGGCATATGTATTCCAGTATGGGTGGTCAGTATCTGGACCAACAATTTTTCCTCCGACCAATCCAAGCCCATTGACCCGTAAACCGAGTAAGAGACCAATATCCTGGAGTGTGATAGTGGGCTCACTCCATCTTAAATGAAAAGTGTGGGTCTCTTTTCTCCAGCGCTCAACTAGAGAGATAACGAGGGCGTGATCGATTTGGATATGACGAAACAATGAAACTTCATAAAATCCGGCCCGTCGAATCCACTGGGTTATTCGCTGGTCGGTAACTATTCACTTGTCAGAACTATGGGTGACGACAGTGAGATTATCTCCATCCTGCAAAATTAAATAATGTTATTTTCAACTATTAGAATTAAAAGAAATGGATAATTAAAAAAATTACTAAGTTTAGAATATTTCCTCTCCGTGTAATATATTAAAAGATCTGTGTTCGTTTTGATGATCGAGCAGAGATTTGTCGAATGGTTGATTCTCCATTGAGACGATTTTAGATATGATAAGGGACATAGTTAATTTAACGAAAGAGTTAATTTGATGAAAGTTTGATGAAAGACACACTGGAGGGTAGGTTTTATAGGGAAAGGAAGGCGGGTTCCTGAAACCCGCCCTCTTTAACGATTAGTGTTGTTACATAAGTTTTTTTTATATTGTATTGTCACATCAGTTTTTTGTGTTTGTCGTATTTGCAGAATAAAGAGGGCGGGTTATTAGAACCCTCCCTCTTCAATAATTATTTGTTTGTGGTGTCACATCATTTTTTTTATATTGTGTTTCTATATTGTGTTGTAAAGAGGGCGGGTTATTAGAACCCGCCCTCTTCAATAATTATATTTCCGTTTATTTGTGGTGTCAAATCAATTTTTTTTAATATTTTTTTTATATTGTGGCGTCACATCAGTTTTATTTATATTGTGTTGTTGCATCATTTTTTTGTTTGTCGTGTTTGCAGAAGGAAGAGGGTGGGTTCTAATAACCCGCCTTCTTCAATAATTATTTGAGGGCGTGTTTCAGGAATCCGCCCTCAAATATTCTGTGTTTGCAGAAGGAAGAGGGCGGGATATTAGAACCCACCATCTTCAATAATTATATGAGGTTCCGTTTTGCTTGTGGTGTCACATCAGATTTTTTTTTGTTTGCGGGTTCTTAGAACCCGCCCTCTTCAATAATTATATGATGGCGTGTTCCAGAAACCCGCTCTCATATTATTAATAGATCCATGTTCCTATAAATAGCTCTCTGCTATACAACAACTATCCATTTACGCTATATGCTATACACAACTATCCACTAACCCTTATTTTGTGTAAGCGTGGAGTTTAGGAAGAAGGTCAAGTTCAGCACCATAGTCGGGAGGGAGGAGCTGCTGAATAGGATCAAGACGGAACCACGGCTTGCTGTAAATTTCTGGAGCAAATTCTGTGCCCAACCCAAGGTTCAGGGGCTTTAAACAGGAAGAAGAGACGTATATTGAAGGTTCATTTTTTAAATTTATTTTCTAAATATTATTAATATCTTAATTTCAGTTAATATTTAATTATTATCCATTTACGTGTGAGTTTGATATTGCAATGTCTTCTTCCTTTCGCAAACTCTCCATTCTCTTGCTTCTCTCCCTCTTTCCCCAACTCCCCTAACCCCAACCGCCCCCTGTTAAAAAACAAACACACACACGCACACACACTTACATTCACACACACTTACATTATGAAGTACAGTTAAGGCTCATCGTGTACTCACAAATCAAAAACCAAATTGATCTGAAACATCCATCATATTGACAAAATTGTGTACTTTACAACACTAATTCATCAACCTGTGACTACTTGAAACATCAATTTTTGCACAATAATTGATCTGAAATATCCATTATATTTTCTATATGTACTAATATCTTGTTCAGTTTGATATTTATTATTTTGTATTATAAAATGTTTGTTTCAACACAATATAAAAAATATAGTTCGTAAAACTGAATATATATAAGTCAATGCAAACTTATTGCAAGTTTCTTCTTTGCACAAACTCTCTTTCTCTCTCCAATAAAACTGTTTTTGTGCAGGATTCTTTGCGCCGCCGCCGAATAAGTTGTTTGCAAGTGTTTTCGATTTATGTTTGTTACTGTTTTGCATAAATAATACGGACTTTAAGGGGCTATAACACCAATTCAGATTGGGTGGGGATTTCATCACCCTTCCTAAGACCCCAAAAATCACTAAAAGCATAGGCATTACCCTCGAATTTAATTAAAAAATATCTAGATTCAGCCAACTAAGGATTGTCGTACTCAATAGGACAGAGGAAAGTTGTGGGCATTCGATCGTTTATCTAAACTTGACTTTGTGGTGTCTAGGCTAAACAAGTGAGAAAGGTAATTTTAAAAGGCCCGTCTCACGGTGATTCGTGAGCGGATCCCTCCTTTCCTCATTTGTGCTTACCTGGCCACAATTGGCAGTGAAGAGGCGATTTAAGGGTTATCTAACAACTTGTCACTTTAGAACAATTAGGAGCAGTCTAGTAGACTTTGAAGATCATAGCTCTAGGTATGATTGTGCATGTTTTGACTGTGATTGTATGAAGTTGTTAACGCTTTTTTTTTATTGTTGGCTTGATATTGTTTGATACATATTATGGCAAGTTCAAGTTTACTTGTTGTATGTAAATACGATGGCCGGATTATCACAAGTGCACAAGGTCCCGAGTATATGGGCGGGTCCGCAAGAATCATGTGATTAGAACCATCAACGACTTATAATGAACTCGAGAATAAAGTGTTCAAAATCAGGAAATACGATCCCTGTGAAATTAGGGTTAAGTTAAGTTGTATATGGCCTATATTTAGTGGAAATGCATTGGTTGAAATTATAGACGATACATCGATATCTTCGATAATAGATTTCGGTCTGTCAAACATCCAGTATTCTTTTGAACTTTTGGTTCAGAAAGAGCAATTGGAAGTATCAGATATCCCTCCAACGGGTAATTTTGATGGTAATGCTAGAGATAGTTCCTGGGGGTACGGTCACATGGTTAACGATGATATCGTCAGTCTCGGTGGATATGACTATACACAACATTATTCAAACCTTCAAACTCATGGGTAAACATTTTATAAATCCATATTCAAACATTTTAGTAATACCAAGATACTAATATTCAAACATTTTATAAATCCATAAATCCAGGTTCTCCCAGTCGACTGCTGCAGTTACATTCACCCCAGAAGAACAACAAGGATTACCATACACAACCTTCCACAGGTAAATAAATCTGAAACAAGTGATGATTTATTTATGAACATATTAAGGAATAACATTATAATAACAATTTATATACTGAACGCAGATTTTCCCACACCTCCGCATCATTCCAACACGATCCAAGTAGCGCATTCCAAGCATGTCCGTCCATATGTTTCCGGTCTTCTTACCCCGAACCATCCACATTACACCGACCACAACCATCATATATTGCACCCGAGCCTTATGTTGCTACGGGTGACATTGATATGTGTGGCAGTGATGATGATGAAATCGGTGAAGGTCATCAAGGGGAGGATAGCGTGGAATATGCTGCTGGATTGAATAAGGTAGCATTCTTTGATGGTATGGCTGCGAATAATGATTTTGTCGAACTAGAAGATCCCGGCTTCGATCCGCTGGAAGATGATAGTTGGGTAGACTTAGCCGTGACAGAAGTAAATACGGCACCCTATTTGGAAGCGACAGCAGCAAGCGAAGATTGCGTCAGTGTCGAGGATTTGTTTCAGGAAAAAGGAGATCTTATTTGTAAGCTGAAGTCGTGGTCTATTCAGCAAAACGTTATATTTAAAACCGAAGAGTCAAATAAGACGTACTATACCGTGGTGTGTACGAAAGCTCCTGAATGTAAGTGGAGATTGTAAGTCCATGTCACGCACCCCACAAACTTGCGGGGAGGCAGAATATATGAAAAACGATTATCAAAACTTCGTAACACGGACTTGAGCGCATGAATCGTATCTAAACCATTACTAACCAACTACTTGAGGTTTAACTACTCGGATTCGAAGTTATACCTCACGTTACATGTCCTTCGGGTCTTCATCGCTACCCTCCACTCCTCGTAGGCTCCTTGGAACATCGGCACCTCAACGGCCTCCTCGAGTCAAAGACGATCCACCCGAGAGCTCCTACGCCAAGCTTGATCTCTAACTTGAGATAACTAGGTTGCTCAAAGTGCTAATCTAAGCTACTTAGGAGATATAGAGTGAAGTTATGGATGTATTAGTCTAGCAAACCCTTGATCTCAACTCATGAGAGGTTAGGGTTAAGGTTTCAAGAATGAGAGAGCTTGAGGAGAGAGAAGGTGATGATAAGAATGAATCATGATATTGTTTCTCACTTGATATATGAAGCATAATGAATAAATGAATAAATGAATAAAAAGAGATTATTCATCATGCTACATAAATGCATTATGAGTGATTCACTATGTGAGTCATTAAGCATTTAATAATGCATTAATGACATGATGAATCATACATAATGAGTCAGAATATCATTTAATGACAATGCCACCTTACCCCCCAAGTCACCATGCTTTTAGAAGCTTCCCGACAAATTACGAGAATGCCCCTCTAATCCGTGAAAACACGGAAAAACTTTAGACCGTATAAATCCAATAACCCGATACTAGAATCTGGCTTAAACCAAAACCGGCTAGTAAAAACTGTCCGAACGTCGTACGTGCGTAAACACACGTACGCGTCCGAACCCTTGTCGTAAAAACCATACGACCTCTATATCGTTTCGCCTGGAGCAGGGAAACTCTCTGTGTGGGACTCTAAAGACTCGACACTACGCTGGCAGTAGGTTTAACCACAGACCGCAAGCGGCACTAGCTGTACGTAACGGTCCCCAGGTAGATGTCGATAAGAAGGCCGATGAGGAAACTCATCCGAACTCCCACTGAGCCTGATGTGACAATCTCCGTACAGTCTGGTCTGTTCGTCTAAGACTATCGCATATCGAGCCTAGGGGACGGCAAGCGTCAGTCCCCTAATAGCGGTATAAGTCGTGTCGGAGCGTAGCCCATTACACCCTGAGAAACTACTGGAACCTACCAGTAAATCTCGCTTGCTCTGGCCAGGGACTTTGCGTAATGGCTCTCTGACACAGCACGATATCATCTCCCAATACCGGGAGAGACGAATCATGTCTAACCACTACTGCCTCCAAGTGCTCGGGACTGCACCCAACTGCTACCTGTTTGCACAACTCATTTGAGCCGTGGTAGGGTAGCAATCTAAGAACAGTGGGACACACTCAAGGCGTAGCAGCAGTGTCAAGTCTGCAGACTATACTGTACTCATGTCACCTGGGAACTGTTAACTGACGACGGGTATAATACCATCTAACAGTTCCCCCACAAGTCCTGTCCGGTGTACCCGTAACCTAACGAGCACCTGTATACTATCTCCAGTACGACGTACTGATGGCTGTGGGACAGACCATCTCCCCAACTAGGATGAGAAGCGTACACACTATTCTGCTCTGGAGTATCGATGCCCTGTCTCGATAATCCTACGACTAGGGACATGTATAGGATGTTGCTTATAGTCTACCCAGCCCCCACTAGTGTGACTGCTATCACAACACTGGTAATCAAGCAAAGAACCTATGTGCTCTACTAATATGTATACGTGATACGTTACAAGAAACATATATACATATTAAAGTAGACACAAACCAAGTAGCATAATACTATTTTTAGCAAGGTTGTATATACAACTGTGAATATCCCAAGCTTCCATTAAATAATATACAACCTAATATGATACAATAATTGCCCATAGGGCATATACACTAACAGAGATTGCATGCATGTTGTTCCAAAAGAGCCAAAGCTTGGAAGGTCATGAAATACAACCAAGAACATACTTGCATCAATTCTATTATGTTACAAGATCACCGGAATTGCACTTCATCTTACATTTGCTCGCTAATCATGCCACTAATCCGTACAGATGTGGCGATGAGTCGCCGAGAGATACGGCTCTTGGTTAGCGGAGAGCACAAAATTCAGATTTCGTATGTGAAGGCATGAGATGCTCGTAGAAAGGTTTTATGCAAGATATTTGGGGACTGGGAAAGCTCGTACAATTCACTAGTCCCTTTTATGGAAGCCATGAAAGTATCAAATCCGGGGACCGTATACCGGTTAAAAACCACAGAAACAGATGTCGATGGCTCTGTTAGGTTTTAAAAAATTTTCTGGTGTTTTGGTCCATGTGCGGCTGATTTCACACACAGTCGGCCGGTATTGTGCGTTGATGGGACGTATCTATACGGTAAGTACAGAGGCTGCATGTTAATTGCTACAGGTGTTGATGTTAATAACGGTATATTTCCGCTGGGATTTTCTATTGTCGAGGGTGAAAAGATATCATCCTGGTCATGGTTTTTCCGTCAACTCAAAAATATCCCATCTGTTATTGATAAAACAGATTTATGCATCATATCTGATAGACATCTAGGAATACTGGCTGCAATGAGATCTGTATTTCCGACCACCCCACATAGGTTTTGCCTACGGCACTTCAGGCAAAATTTTGATAGAAAATTTTAAAATTCGGATCCACATAAGCTTATCTACAAAGCCGGTGAAACGCCTGACCCTAATGTTCATGACATGTACATGACGAAAATTGGGGAGATGAGTCAAGCCGCGAAAGCGTGGTTAGATGAGTATCCAGTACGCATGTGGTCACAAGCACATGATAATGGATGCAGATATCTACTAATGACGACTAATATGTCTGAAAGTTTCAGCGGGATCCTTAAAAGTGTTAGAGGCTTACCGATACAGGGGTTGATTGTTCGAACTTTTTTCCGGATGAATACTTACTTTGTGCACAGAAGAGAAAAGTCCTTGGCGATGGAGACTCCGCTCACCGCGTATTACGAAGATATATTACGGAAAAGAGAGCGCAGAGCACAATACTACAGATCCGAAAGGTTTGACACTGCGGAGTTTCAAGTAACGGGTAGTAATGAGAATCAATATACCGTAAACTTTAGAGATGAAGGGCTCTCTTCGTGTTCATGCGGTGTTTTCCAGCAACAACATTTACCTTATGCCCACGCAATTGCTGCTGCGAGCACCATGCATAACTCACATTACAATTTTGCTTTCCATTACTATATAGTTTCCAATTACCAAGACACATATGATCCAAAAGTTCATCATATACCGGACAGTCGCTATTGGCACTATTATACTGGGAACAGATAAACACCGACTGTATTACCGCCGGAAAAAAATATAAGGCCCGGAAGACCTAAGGTGCGTCGAGATCGAATGACAATGGATGCTGATCCTCAGTAAAGGCACGCCAGATGTAGCCTATGCAAACAACCAGGCTTTTATAGGACCAGATGTCCAGGACAGTCATCAGGGACGGGACCTTCGAGATCGTGACAAGTACACCGGAAGATTTTTTTGTATTATAAATGTGACGAATTCATTTTGTTATTATAAATTTGACCGTCGATATAGAATTTACATTTTACAAACAGATAGGATTTTTTATATTGTAAATTTGACGGATTCATTTTGATATTATAAATTTGACCGTCGAGATAGAAATCGGATAGGATTTTTTTGTATTGTAAATTTTGACGGATTCATTCTGTACAAAACGTTGATATAATAAAATTTTATTATTTTATTCAAATATTTTTTACGTTTATTTATTTTTCAAAAATTTTAAAATAATTATAATTATAATTATAATTATAATTATATAGGGGGCGGGTTCCTAGAACCCGCCCCCTATACTGGGTTGGGGGTGGGGTGAGAGGTAGGGGGACGAAACCGCCCTATTTCACTAATTTTAAATACAACCATCCTATTTTAATAATTAATTATTTAATTCTTACTATTTCAAGAAAAACCCTAAAAATCTCAAAATCAAATGGATTGTGTCATGTCCATAAATTTTTGTACTATAACCAGCAATTTGACTGAAATGGGCGTGACTATAGAATTCACCTGCGACCACAGGTCAAAGTACCGCTCATACCCGGTATAGAGCGTAATTCTGAATGAAAACAACTGAAAAGTGCAACTATATAAAAAAAAGGGAAAAGTATTTCTTGCCCCCTCCTCCTTTTCTACTTTATTTTCCATCCACATCACAACTTTCATTTCTTTTCCCTCTTTTAAAAGTAACCCCTTTTAAGTTTACGTGCAAACCTGAATAGCTTATCTTTTGTATGAAATGATACAAATACTATTATGAAAGGTAAAGCTTAACTATATATAGATCATAATATTATTATACATACCGGTTAGGTTAGGATAAAAATAAAGCAGCAATGTTATTTTTATTGAATCTATCCCACAGGTGTAGTCGATATATATCATTACTGTAACCGAGGACAATGCGTTTTATAATATCATTTATAGTTGAAATTAAAGCAATTTACTAAAATCATTTCGATTACAATGTGATATTTAGTACAAAGGCAGAAGATATTTAGTACAATGGCAGAAGATAGTGTTGCTGATAATGCAGCAATTACTTGTTTAAGGTCCCTCCAAATCTCACACATAACAATGATTAGATGACAATGTAAGAAATTTTCCTTCCGTATTTAAAATAGGTTAAAGTGGGCATAGGGAGCTACCTGATCCATGTCTGCGCTATCGTAGGCACAATCTTGCAGGCAGGTCCTGTCCATGCGTGTGGGTCCTGAAGGGAATCCGGTGTTAGGGTCGCAACACTTGAGCACCCGGTAAATTAATAATTTTACAAAATATAGCACCAATTCCAAACTCAAGATGCATCATTTACTAATTATTGCAACACATATAGAAATTAAGAGAGCAAAGAAGGGAGTTTAGGGTGCTACAACCTTTATAGCGTGTCCATCTAATCGTGGAAGACCCAAGCTAAACTCCGTCGTCTCTGGAACGAGCTTGCAAGCTAATTTTCTCGCCGAAGATGATCCATATCAAGAAAACCCCAACTCAAGCTTCATCTTCACCAATAAACTAATCTTTGTGAAAAAACCTGATCAATTTCTTTGCTAATGAAAATGATCAACAGATGTAGAAATCACCCTCAAATATTATCTCTCATATCTCCCTCCAGAAAATCAAGAGAGAGGAAAGGGAGTGCAAGAATGAGCATGGAAAAAGAGAGATGCTTCATATTTAGCATTATCATCAAAAATACAATGTGCAAGAATGAACTAAAAATCTCTGAGAGCATCCTTTATTTCTTTTATCAATTAAAAAGAAATGAATCATTTCTTTTATATTTACAATAAGAAATGAAGTGCCCCTTCTAGAAGTTTTAATATATCAAATATATAGTATATGTATCATATACACAACTGTACATGTATCACATATACATACTCGTATTTGTATTGTATGCAAATATCAAATGAGAGATAAATAGAAATGAATATAATATATATATATATATATATATATATATATATATATAGATATATATATATAAATTATTAAATCATCACTTGATTTAATAATCCGTCTTAAACATAAACTGGCTAATATTAAAAATGTCCAATTAATATACATGTATCAAATACACGTATTTAATCGAACCCCCACACATATCACCATATGCACTCTACATCGTTTCGTCTAAGCATACAAAACCTCTGCGTGGGACTCTAAAAACTCAATCAATACATTGGCAATAAATTAGGATTATATCCGAATGATCTGAAACATTTCATATCAATCCCTCCACGGGAAGGTTAACCCACAAACACGTCAGTGTCGCTAGCTGTACATAACGGCTACCCAGGTATTACTCAAAAGAAAGGACGAGAAGGAAGCTCATCCGAACACAATCAGAACTTATCAATGACAGTCGTCATACAGTCCGTTCTCTTTGTCAAAGAGTGTCGCATACCGGGTCTGGAGGTGGAATCTATCAGACCCCCAATAACCCAATAAGCTATGCAGATTTTGGACTCATAACCAACAGAGATACAAATGATGACACCTATCAGTTTATCTCAATCGTCGCGGCCGCGAGCTTCTAGTTATAGTCATGTCTCGCATAGAGTGATATCGACTCTCTATACCGGGAGAAACGAATCCCCTCAACCGCTCACTGCCTTCATGTGCTTCGGGACTGTACCCAACTAAAACCTATTTACACGACTCTTTAAAGCCGTGGCGTGATATTAATAAAAGTACAGTGGGAACACACACAAGACACTATGGCGATCTTAGTTTAATGGACTACCATGTACCCATGTCACCAGAGAACTGCTATCTAACTATAGCTATAATACCATCCAGGAGTTCTCGGTGAGTCCGTCCAGCGCAACTTATTCTTCAATGAGCACCCGTATACAATTTTTGGTGTCAAACACTGTAAATCTCCAGTTTCCGTATATAATTTTTCCGTATTTTCCAGAATTTATTCCATTTTTTTCTCATTTCTTTACACACACACACATATTTATATTAAAATAAATTTTCCTAAACCTAAGCTCTAAATCCTAAACATACCCGCCCCCTGCCTGAACCCGACCCAGCATCTCGACCCGACCCGCTCACCCCCTCCACTTCTTCTTCCTCCATCGCTCGTTCTTTCCTGCCATTTTCCTCAACGGCCCGCAGCGACGATCACGCCCACGTCCAACCCTCGTGCCCCGCTCGCATCACCCCCCAACGGCTCCCCCCCACGGTTTCCCTCTTCTTGCGCCATCATCACGAAGCCTGCCCATGTCCCCGCTTCCCCAACGGCCACGACTCCACTTGCTCAAAAACCCCCGACGACCACTCGTTTCGTCTTTACGTCACCCCGTCGTTCTCCCTACACTTCTCTCTCCCGTTCACTCCATTATTTCCCCAACTACCACCCGAGCTCCACATCGCCGGAACCCACTTCAAACAACCCCCGACGCCTTCGAGCTCCCTCTCCTTCAACGCGAGCGCGCCACTACCACGAACCCACCAGCGACCCTACCTCACCCCCGTCGACCAACACCCACAAGACCTAAAAAATCTCCCGCACCACCCTCTGCGTGCCGAGCTTCCTTGCACCGGAGCGCGACCCCCGGTGTCCACGATCGTCGGAGCTCCCCGACTCTTCCTGTTCCCCTCCGAACACAGAGACGCGACCGCGTAGCCTCGTCTTTCCTGAGATTCGGAGGAGATGCTATTTGGTTTTATCCGTCCACCTCTCCGAAGATACCAAGTTGATTTATGGCACCGTATATCGGAGGTTTGGGCGGATGCGGCCGATGTAGCAGACTTCGTCAGATTCCCCCTCGTTTGAGGGGTTTTTGATTGTGGGGACGCTCTTCCCTGCAGGTGCAAGCCCCTGCAGTTAATTACGCTATGCATCGCGGTAGCCACTTTCTCCTGCTCCAGAAGTTCACTTCGTGTCGTGTGTGTTTGTTTTGTTTGTGGTTGCCCGTGGATTGTATACGGAGACTAAGTGATGCCGTCGCCCGTAGGACGTGAATTAGTCCAAATCCGTATTTACTTAGATTTGGATTTGTTGTTTTAGTTTAAGGATACGTTAGCCCTATTGAGGCTAAGATCGACTTAAACTTTTGTTAAGGATACGTTAGCCTAATCTCCAGACTAAGATCAACTTACGGAATCATTTAGATCCAACAAAAGAGCAATTGGCTCTATTGTTTAGTTTAATGACGTTGCGGTCAATTTCCAGTTTAGGGACATGGTGGTCCATCATTCCCATTTGGGGACGAGCATTAGTTTAAGGACATTTCGGTCCAACATTCCCATTTTGGGACGAACATTAGTTTAGGGACGTTTCGGTCCATCATTAGTTTAAGGACGTTTCGGTCCATCATTAGTTTAGGGACGTTTCGGTCTACGAGTTTAAGGACCCCGCAGTCCGTGTTGATGTATGGTTGTTGGGACCCGTCACCTCTCTGATTTCGTTGAAGAATTACAATGGTAGGGGTCAGAGGAGTTCAGAGATGTACCCTTGAACCGGATGTAAATTGATTTAGGAGAGCAGTCTTGCTCAGTCAATTTAATTTAAGGACTTACGGTCATGATTAGGCTAAGTCCAGTTGAAAAAAATGTTCAACGATTTTATTTGTTTTTGGCCTAATAGGCATGTGCTAGGGCTTTGCCCCTTTTTAAATAATGCATTGCATTTTTTATTTTGTTTGGGCTCTGCCCATTTATAAATGAGGCAGAACATCAATTCTGTCTGGGCTCTGCATTTAATTTTGTTTGGGCTCTGCAGAGCATCAATTTTATTTGGGCTCTGCCCTTTTATTGCATTGCAATTTATTTTAACCTACTAGGCCTTTTTGATTTGGGCCTGGCCCTTTAGTAAACAATGCTTTGCATTTGTCAGGCGCTTTGCGCCAATCACTGAGCGCAAGCGCTTATGGTGATGACACGTGTCACGCAAGCGCAGTGCGCTGCGTTTGCGCTGCTGACACGTGGCGCGCTCTGGTGAGTTGCGCCAATTTTAGAGAGCAAGGCTCTATCTTAATAGCGCAAGTGGTTCAGGTGCTGACACGTGGCGCTCTCTGGTGGCTTGCGCCAACCCAAGAGCGCAACAGTACAAATTTTATAAGTGCAAGGCACTGTTTAATTTCTTGATCTAATTTAGATCAGAGAAAACAAGTTTTTCTTGTTTTTTCTTATTTTTAAGGAACCAGTGGTTCATAAAAAAGTGCAAGGCGCTTATTATTATTTGAAGATCATTGATCTTGTTCTTAGATCAATGATCTTATTAGAAGAAATTCTTCTATTTTATGAAGGTTTTTACCTTTTTCTTGAACTTTCTTCAGAGTTCTCTCTGTTTTGAGGTTCTTAATCTCTTACAATGTTCATCATTTGAGTTGGGGTCTAGGGGTCTTTATATAGTGTCCATAGATTTGTTAAGTTTGTTAAAGAGATCATTTTCTGAGTGATTTGGGGAATTTTCCCCACCGTTGGATCTTTGATCCAAGAGTTTCTGTTTTACAGAAGACAATCTTCTTGTTTTAATAAGAACAGAAAGATCTTACTAGAATTTTAATTCTGTTTGGCGCAAACGTCCCAGCACGTGACACGTGACACGCAGCGCAGACCGCAGCGCAACTGTGCCAGCGCAACTGCGCTGCCACGTGTCGCGCAGCGCAGAGCACAGCGCAACTGCGCTGCCATGTGTCGCGCAGCGCAGAGCGCAAGTCATCTGAAGCGTTGCTTCTTTTAATCTTTGTTTTAAATAGAGCCTTGCTATGATTGGGCGCTGCGCTCCCTGCCCTAGCGTGCCTGATTTTGACACGTGGCGCTCTGCGCGCATCGCAGGGGATCTGAAGCGTTGCTTCATTTATTAAAATTTAAATTTTCAGAGTAGAGTCTTGCTCTGATTGGGGAAATCAGAAGCGTTCGCTTCATTTCCTGCCTTAGAATTTGAACAGAGTTTTGCTCTGATTGGGATAAACAAATGCCCCCCCACCATTGCGCTTATGTGGCCCCAATCGTGAGCGCAGCGGTGGTCAGAATCCCAACCGTTGGGTAATTGAAACGACACTTATTGCCTATAAATAGGACCTTTGGTCTCTTAGATGATTTTCATCTCTTCATAAGAATTTCGTCCATGTTTCCCCCAATCAGAGCAAGGCTCTACTGAATTTTGAAAATTCGAAATTTGAAGCAACGCTTCGGTTTCCGTGCGCAGTGCGCAATCTGCCACGTGGCAGAAGCCAATTCGGCAGCGTAACGCCCGAGACGGTGCGTCCCATCAGAGCAAGGCTCTTCAGAAAACGTAATTAAAGACTTAACTGCGCAAATGCATGGCAGCGCGACACGTGTCTGCGCAGTTGCGCAATCGCAACTGCGCAAGCGCAGTGATGCGCGACACGTGTCTGCGCAGTTGCGCAATCGCAACTGCGCAAGCGCACGGATGCGCGACACGTGTCTGCGCAGTTGCGCAATCGCAACTGCGCAAGCGCTCGGATGCGCGACACGTGTCTGCGCAGTTGCGCAACCACAACTGTGCAAGCGCACGGATGCGTGACACGTGTCACACGCTGGTGAGTTGCGCAGCAACTGAATGAAGATTTAGACAAATCTTTTCTGTTCTCCTGTAAAACAGGAACCCTTGGATCAGAGATCCAATGGTGGGAAAATTCCCAAAATTATTCAGGAAAGATTTTGTTAACAAATCCAACAAATTGGTGGGCACTATAAATAAGACCCCAGGCCTCATTCAAAGGGCATCAGATAATCAATCATCATCGAGCGAGGGAAAAAGCTTCTGAAAAAAGAGAGCTCTTGAAGATTAATCAAGAACAAAAAAAAAAGAAGGTAAAATTTCTGAAGAACAGAAAATAAAAAGATAAATAGTGCCTTGCACTTGATATGAACCCTTGGTTCTAAAAAATAAAAGAATAATAAATAGTGCCTTGCACTTGATATGAACCCTTGGTTCTGTGAAAAGAAAACAAGAAGAAAAACTTGTTTTCTTTTGATCTAAATGTAGATCAAAAGTGCTATGCACTTTTGTTTCTTCAATCAGAAGATTCTTGAGTTCCTGCAACTCATTATTTAAAAGGGCCTGGCCCAAATCAGAAATAAAAGGGTAGAGCCCTATTTAAAAATTCTTGAGAGCCTGGCCCAAATCAGATCACAAAAATAAAAGGGCAGAGCCCTATTTGGAAAATTCTTGAGGGCCTGGCCCAAATCAAATCATACAAAGGGCAGAGCCCTGTTTGGAAATGCTTGAGGGCTTGGCCCAAATCAAACTGCAAGAATAAAAAGAGGCAGAGCCCTGTTTAGATTGATTCTTTTAATCGGGCAGAGCCTAAAATAAAAATTGGACTTAACCCAATCCTGGCTGTAAGTCCTTAAATTAAATGCCTCTCACAAACTAAGTCATGACCGGTTCAAGGGTACATCTCCGAACTCCTTTGACATCTGTCGTTGTAATTCCTCAACGACGTCAAAGAGGCGACGAGTCCCAACGACCACTCATCTAAAATCGGACCGAAACGTCCCTAAACTAATATCGGACCGAAACGTCCCTAAACTAATATCGGACCGAAACGTCCCTAAACTAATGACGGACCGAAACGTCCCTAAACTAATGACGGACCACTACGTCCCTAAACTGGCGACGGACCGAAACGTCCCTAAACTAAAATCGGACCGAAACGTCCCTAAACTAATGACGGACCGAAACGTCCCTAAACTAATGACGGACCACTACGTCCCTAAACTGGCGACGGACCGAAACGTCCCTAAACTAAGATCGGACCGAAACGTCCCTAAACTAATGACGGACCACTACGTCCCTAAACTGGCGACGGACCGAAACGTCCCTAAACTAAAATCGGACCGAAACGTCCCTAAACTAATGACGGACCACTACGTCCCTAAACTGGCGACGGACCGAAACGTCCCTAAACTAATGATGGACCACCACGTCCCTAAACTGGCGATGGACCGAAATGTCCTTAAACTAATAATGGACCACTACGTCCCTAAACTGGCATCGGACGGAAACGTCCCTAAACTAATAATGGACCACTACGTCCTTAAACTGGTATCGGACCGAGACGTCCCTAAACTGGTATCGGACCGAGACGTCCCTAAACTAATAAGGGACCACTACGTCCCTAAACTGGAACAATAGAGCCAATTGCTCTTTTGCCGGATCTAAACGATCCCGTTTAAGTTGATCTTAGCCCCAAATACGGCTAACGTATCCTTAAGCACTTAAATGGACTATAAAACCCTCAATCAGCTTTGGTTCAAGGGTACATCTCTGAGCTCCTCTGACACCTATCGTTGTAATCCTTCAACGATGTTAGAGAGGTGATGAGTCCCGATGGCCATAAATTAAATGAATCACCACGTCAGGTTGATCTTAGTCCAAAGCAAGACTAACGTATCCTTGACGAATGTTTAAGTTGATCTTAGTCGCAACGCGACTAATGCATCCTTAAACTAAAAGCACCAAACCCAAATCTAAGTAAATACGGATTTGGACTAATCCACGCCCTACGGGCGACGGCATTACTCAGTCTCCGTATACAATCCACGGGCAGCCACAAACAAAACAAACACACACGACACGAAGTGAAATTCTGGAGAAGGAGAAAGTTGTTACCGCAAAGCGGTAGCGTAATTAACTGCAGGGGCTTGCGCCTGCAGGGAAGAGCGTCCCCACAATCAAAAACCCCTCAAGCGAGGGGGAATCTGACAAAGTCTGCTACATCGGCCGCATCCGTCTAAACCTTCGATACACGGTGCCATAAATCAACTTGGCATCTTCGAAGAGGTGGACGGACTAAAACCAAATAGCATCTGCCCCGAACCCCAGGCTACGTGACGTCCTAACGTCGCAGGCCGCCGTTCGGAGGGGAACAGATTCTGGCACGCCCGGTGGGACCTTTTCCTCTTTCCACTCCACACTTCGTGTGTCGTCTTCGTGAACCAATCGCGGTTTGTTAAATGGTTGTCCTCGGATTTCAAGTTGCTAAGATTTGGTCTTTTGTCTGGCGCAGAACTCAAGATCCAATGGCCACCAGCTGCACCAACTGCTCGAAGTGCCAGGGCAGCGGACGTTCCACCTCACCGAGAGGTGTAGCATATGGACCCCAAGCGGCTTCCTTCCTGACTCTGCCGGTAGACCAGGTGACTCAAGCCACCACCGGCTTGTTCTTCGGGACCATGGTCCCGCCTACAAGCTTCTCCATGCCGATATCCGTACCAGAAGCGAACAAGAAGTCGGTGTTCGACCGGCTCACTGCTACCATGACCCCTGTCAACGGGTCGCCCGCTACTAAGATGACAGCCTCTGTTTTCACCAGGCTAGGTCAGGATCATAAAGTGACTGTCCCAAAGAGGGCAACGGCCACAGCTTCGGAAGTCGTTGGAGCGGCTTCTCCTATCAGAAAGTCAGTCTTCACAAGATTGACGGTTCCTACTCCTCCTTCGGCTGGTCAAAAAGCATCAGTCTTTGATAGGCTGACACCGGCAGTTACCCCACACCCAAACAGGGGGCAACAAGAAACTATCCCGATTTCCGAGCCAGTCCCAATGGCTCGTCGTGCGCGACGTCGTCACTGGCAACGAATAAGGAAAGCAGGGGGCAACTCCCCTTCAGGGCTAACCCCGCTTGCTCCAGTGGCGGAGATCAATGCTGCTGTTCCAACTGGGAACAGCTTTGAATTACTGAGAAAAGTGAGAAAGAATTCCCCAACCGCCGTATTGAAAAGATCTCCTCCGCCGGTGGAAAAAGCTCCGGAGGCAAAACAAGAACAGCCCTCTCAACGGCTGTCGTCCAAAATTTATAAAGTCTGGCGGAGAGTTTAAGACTCCGTGATTGACTCAGACCACTTCCGTCGCCAGAAAAGGACGAAGGTGGAAAAAGACAAGAACCACCCCATTAAACGGCAGGGGGCAACAAATGCTAGGATGCCCACTTCAGCGGCTCCTTCAACCTCAAAGGTCCATAAAAGGAAAAGACCAGAGAAAGCTCCCGCGACGATGACAAAATCTAAAAGCGGCGAACCCAAACGCCCCAAGTCAGAGGGCATGATAGTACATACGGTCTATATGGCTTCGGGAAAAGAAGAAAGTCGTACTTCTACGGGCCACCGACCGCTTACCCGGTCAGTGACTAAGTCTCAGGAGCAGCAACAAAAGCTCCAGGAGATGATGACTACAATGGCTGCACTCACGGGGCCAAAAGAGAATCCTGAGACGTCCTTAGATGAACGCCAAGAGGAAGAGACCGACGCTGAGTTCCTCCGCCGAACACTGGAAAAGAGAGACAAAGAGGCTGCGGAACAGGCAGCCAACATAAAGAAAATGGCCCTCCTGTTCCAGGATGTGGTGGGTATGATGATTCAACCAGATCCACCTGTTGGAGATCCCCCGATCATTCTGGAAGATGATAGAGGAGAGACATCGAATCCTCCACCGGCTCTATCCGCAGCTAAAGAGGATACCATATCAAAAGCTGATTTGGATGAATATATTGCTCAACAAATACGGGCGCATCAGGCGGTTGAAGCAGCCGGTCAAATCGTGAAAACGGGGCGGCCATATCCGGGCTGGTACGACCAAATTAAGTACCCGCCAGGTTACACAATTCCTAAGTTTCATGTCTACAAAGGGACCGGCAATCCCCATCAACATGTGGCCCAATTCAGGGCTCTTTGCGGTAATACCGGCGGCGACGACAAGCTTTTGCTTCGCCAGTTTGTTGGAAGTTTATCTGATACGGCGTTTGAATGGTATTCTGAGCTTCCCAACGACTCTATAAAAACCTTTGCGGAGATGGAGCTACTCTTCACCCAACGCTTTGCAAGTGCCAGTGAGCGTACCCCGATGACGGCACTGATCAATGCCAGGGTAAAACCCGGCGAGACATGGGTTCAGTACGCTATACGGTGGCGTAATCTATGGTCTAAGTGTGAACAGCGCATAGAAGAAGCCCCTGCGGTGGGAATGTTTGTTGGAACACTCGATCCACAAGCAACCATTTCACAATTTATGATGTTCTTCAAGCCGACTTCCTTCCAGGCTTTGATCGACAAATTGGCGCAGATGGACCAGATGGGCCATAAACCTCCTCTCCCGAAGCCGGATTCCCGAAACGACAAAGGAAAGGGAAAAGCGATCGTCGTCGCTAATGCCCAACAACAACCGAACGATTCGAAGCCGGTTGCTCGTCCAAATAATACACGCCCGTACGTACCCCTTGAGGACAGGATGGGACGGGCCTACTCCTTCCCCCGTGATAAAACAAAGAGGTTATTCGAGCTGGCATTGCGCAACAGGCTCATAAATCTGCCAGATCCAAAACGTCCGTCACAACCGAGTGACGTCAACGATCCTAATTACTGCCCTTATCATAGAGTGTTGGGACATCCAATCGAAGACTGTTACGTTTTCAAAAATTGGCTTGAGAATCAATACCGTCAGGGCAAATTTGCGCTGTCTGACAAATGGAAGGTGAACCCTCCGCAGCCCCACACCTATAAGGGGACGAATACGCCGGGGGCAACATGCTCCGTTATTGAAGAGGCTCCCTGGGAGGTTGTATTATCGGCCAAAACGAGGAGAATGCTAAATGATCTTCAAACCTGCCCAGCGGTCAAGTGGAAGAACCCCTTGGAACCGCAGGTTATTGAGGGGATGTTGAAGCCACGACCGACTCCGAAGACCGATGGTGGTAGTTCAAGCGTTCATAGCCAGCCGTCAAAATCTTCGAAAAAGAAGAAGAAGAAATCTAAGAAGCCCGTGAAGCCTGATGACAAGCGCACGGACTTACAAAAGCGAATCGACGCGCTGGATGAATATAACCAAAAGGCGCGAACTCCCATTACGCTCCAAGATTTCCTTGATCACGTCTTCCAAAAAGAAGATGAAGGAGAAAATTCATCGGATGAATCTGACGAATATGTGGCAAGCTGTCATATGATCTCCCATTCGACCACGAACGATGAAGGAACTTCTGGCACTGAAACGCTGGGGGCAAATGCCGAATCAGGAACCCCAGGGTTACCGGTTGAAATGATTAGCGCGTTTCTTAATGAAGCTCGGTTGAAAAGCAAGGCTGATCGAGAACGCGAGACGGCTATATTCGAAAGGGCTAAGCGTCAGCGACTTGAGAAAGGAGCTGAAATGATCCCGTTGGAGCAAAATGCCTCCACCACTGACAAAAGCCAATTCAAGATAAAAAAGAAATTTGCTAAGGCCATATCGATGGGCATGAAGCTACCACCCTCTGAAGAAAAAATTACTGGCGCGGTAGAAATGCACCCCTCTTATTGCTTATACCATCAGAAGGTCTCGCATTCCACCCAAGATTGCAAAGCTTTCAATGGATGGTGGCAAGGATACGTCGCTAATCGACAACGATTTAAACGGGAAAAACGTAAAATTCGCCGAGAGCGAAGAAATACGACTAAAGAACTTGAAAGAACTGCCGGCAATTGTCACATGGTTAACACTACCGGGTCACAAGTGCCTACATTTGGGAGCGACTCCGATGAAGAGCTAGAGCTTGGTCCCCTCTTCGAAGAATCCACTTCGGGAAAAGAAAAAGAACCAAAGGCCTGCGAGAATATACAGCTGCGCAATCGAACATTACCCGAAAAGAACCTCGGACCCTTGAATAAGAAAAACAAAGGGAAAGAGAAGGTCTCTGAAGACATCGCTTTGGATGACCAAGTTGCGGAAGAGTTAACCGCCAAGAATCCCCCAAAAAGGAGTAAAGTAGATTACAATGTCTTGGCGCATCTGAGAAAGCTACCCTCACAACTCAGCATTCTCGATGCCCTATTGCTATCGAAAGAGGCGAGGGATTCTTTGGTTAAGGCCCTACAAGATCCGGACCAGTTCCAAGCTTTCCTAGCCGAACAAAAGATGAAGGGTGAATTGGAAGAGGTGCACACAGCCGACGTTGCTTTTGGTGATGAAGACCTTCTCCTCGGGACGTGTGAACACAATCGCCCCCTTTATGTCTCGGGATACTGCCATGACATAAAGATAGGAAAAATCTTGGTCGATAACGGATCGTCTGTCAATTTACTCAATGTGCGAGTGTTAAAGGAGATTTGCATGAGTGTCCAACACCTCGCCCGGGACAAAATCACCATCTCCGGTTTCGACTCTCAATCCTCAAAGACTCTTGGATCTGTGATTTTGACGCTACGCTTCGGGGTGCTCGTCACAGACATCAAATTCCATGTTATAGACGCCAAGACGTGCTACAATGCTCTGCTCGGCCGACCATGGCTACACGAATACAATATCATCCCTTCTACACAGCATCAGTGCATGAAGTATTCTAGGGACGGCCTCGAGTACACAGTGGCAGGAGAGTTGAATCCATTTTCCGTGAACGAAGTTCGCAAGTATGAAGATGCCAAATACTTCCTACCGAGTTTCGAAGACACGGAAAGGTGTCACAAACCGGAGAACAAAACTAACGCAACCATCCCTGTCTTCGGCAGTGACACCGAGGAGGAGGAGGATATAATCTATTCAGGTCCGTCCCAATCCACCAGACCAGGACCATCCGTTCCTTCATTGATCTTCGGCAGTGATTCAGAGGATGAAGTTCGCGCTGTATTCCCTGCTCGGCCTTCGATACGGGCTTCTGCCGATGAAGAGCGAAGTCTACAGATAACCATGGTGCCGCTTGAACATTACAAAGAACTGGATGCACTCGACACCAACAGTGTAGAAGAATTGCAGACATTCTATATCCCTCCCGGACGAAAAGGCGAGAAAGCAATCCTATTCTACCGTTCTGAAGAAAACAAGGTGGAAAAAGAAATTTGGCACGGCGCGGATCCCACGCTCGACAGGCTCCAACCTATCCGTCTTCCCAGATATTACACCCAAGGTTTAAAGAAACTGCTGAAACGCCAAGGGATGTCCTTCACACAGACCGCTAGAAAAGCCAAATTCTATGACAAGGTCTGGAACGTTCCCGGGACTCAGTGCAAACTGCCTAACGGGAGAACAGAGACGAAAGGACTCGGGTATATTCGCTCAAAGAAACGTGAGCTAATAAACAGCTGTTATGCCATGTATGACTTTGATGAAGAAGCAGACGCTCACTGGGAAGACGCTAATCCTGAATCAGTAAAAGTTCCCGATGCGAGACCTCCTAACCCATCGTCTGAAGGCCAAATGAGCAAACCTACAAGGGATGCCAGTCGAGAAGCCCGAGATGATCACGATCGTGAAATGGCAATCTATGAGAAGGCCAAGACACGGCGCCTCCTTCAGCGGGCGATGAAAGACGAAAACGCCGCCCCTTGTCAACCTGCTATGAAGAAGGTTCGACTCGAAAGCAGAAATAAGTTGAAAGGCAAGAGAAGCGCTCGACAACCACAAAGCAAAGCTAAGAAGCCACGCATCCGAGAGTCGAGCGTTGTTGACCAAGCCATCATGAAGAAAATGGGTCGAGCATACTCATTTCCTCAGAACAAAACAAGGAAAATACTTGAGCTTGCTCTGAAACATCAAATGCTTACTCTGCCAGAGTCTAAACACCCTGAGCAAGCAGGCGAAGTCTCCAACCCAAAGTATTGCTTTTACCATCGAGTAATAGGGCATCCGCTCGAAGATTGCTTCACCTTCAAGAATTGGGTCGAAGATCAATATCAGCTTGGCAAGTTCGCGTTGTCTGATAACTGGAGGGTAGCACCACCACAGAAGCACGAGCCCGAAACCGCGAAAGAAAAACCAGTTCCACATCGGAGTGGGCAGAAAATTCACACCTGTCATGTGATAACAATATTAAAAGAAGGGTCCGACGATATGAACAACCTCCCTTGGTGCTTTGAAAGCGGCAGCGATGAGGTGATCTCAGAATTTCCCCCAGCTCCGAAAGAACTGGAGGACGGAATCCATACCACCGCAGATAACCTCAGGAAAATCGAGTTGGGGAAAGTAGATGATCCGCGACCGACATTCGTCAGCGAGCTGCTGTCTGAAGAGAGGGTGGCTGCGTTAAAAGACGTCCTTGTGCAGCATAAAGATTGCTTCGCATGGAACTATTCCGAGATGCCGGGACTAGATCCAGAAGTTGCTGTACATAGACTAGCAATATCCCCAGACGTCAAGCCGATCAAACAGGCGCCGAGAAGAATGCGACTCGAGCTTGAGATGAGCATAAACACCGAAGTCAAAAAGTTAATCGACTCTGGCTTCATTCAGGAAGTTCAGTACCCTGAATGGATTGCCAACATCGTCCCAGTAATGAAGAAAAATGGGACAGTGCGCATATGCGTAGACTTTCGGGATCTTAATAAAGCCTGCCCGAAAGATGATTTCCCAGTGCCAGTCACTGAACTTATGATAGACAATACATCCACTCATGAGGTTTTCTCCTTCATGGACGGCTCGTCGGGGTATAACCAGATAAAAATGCATCCCGAAGACCAGAAGCACACAGCCTTCAGGACTCCTCTTGGTATATTTTGTTACAAAGTGATGCCCTTCGGTTTGAAGAACGCCGGTGCTACTTATCAGAGGGCCATGACAAAGATCTTCGACGACCTCATACATGAAATCGTTGAATGCTATATCGACGATCTCGTGGTTAAAAGCAAATCATACGAGGAACATCTCGAGCATTTGAAGATCGTGTTTCAACGCCTTCGGCAATACAACTTGAAGATGAATCCTCTTAAATGTGCGTTCGGGGTTTCCTCGGGCAAATTCCTAGGATTCGTCGTTCGACACCGAGGTATTGAAATAGATCCGTCAAAGATCAAAGCGATCATGGAGATGCCTCCGCCGAGGACTCTCAAACAGTTGCGGTCTCTCCAAGGGAAACTCGCATACATACGGCGATTTATAGCCAACCTTTCAGGAAAGTGCCGTCCTTATAGTCACCTGATGAAGAAAGGAACCCCATTCGTTTGGGATCAAAAATGCCAAGGCGCACTGGATGAGATCAAACAATACCTGCAGAACCCGCCGGTGTTGGCTGCTCCGGTTAAGGGAAAGCCTCTTATTCTTTATACAACCGCCCTTGAAGGTTCCTTAGGCGCACTATGGGCACAAGAGAACGATCAAGGGAAAGAAAGGGCACTCTATTACTTAAGTCGAGTGCTGCTGGGGGCAGAAAGCAACTATTCTCCCATTGAAAAACACTGCCTGGCATTGATCTTCGCAATAACAAAGCTTAGGCACTATGCGTTGGCCCACGAGGTCCGTCTGATTTCAAAAGTGGACCCTCTCAAATATTTAATGTCAAAAGCCATATTGACGGGACGACTCGCTAAATGGGCCCTGCTCTTGATGGAATTTTTGATAACATATCAACCTCTCAAGGCGGTAAAAGGCCAGGCCATCGCCGACTTCCTTGCTGAGCATCCCATACCTGCCGACTCTCCTTTAAATTACGATTTGCCAGACAGACACGCGTTTGACACAATCGACAGTGGTGATAGCCGTTGGGAGCTTTATTTCGATGGAGCATCTTCTATGAAAAAGCACAAACAAAGTACGCCAATGATCAAATCGGGAGTGGGACTCATCTTCGTGACTCCACAAGGAGGGATAATGCGCTTCGCCTTCTCCTTGACGGAGCCGAGAACGAATAATGAGGCTGAATATGAGGCTTTGATAGCAGGCCTCGAGATCGCCATCGATATGGGGATTGAAAGCCTCCTCATATATGGGGACTCCCAACTAGTCGTCAGTCAAGTGAACGGCGATTACCAAACATGCAAACCGGAATTGGTAAAATACGGTGAAAAAGTGCAGCAACTGCTAACCCAAATTCCCTCCTACATATTGGAAAGTATACCGCGCGCGGAAAACAGCAAAGCAGACGCACTAGCCAAACTTGCTAAAGAACTGGCTGACGAGAACCTCGACGACGTTAGAATCGTGGTGCAAAGCCGTCGAGTGCTCGCCCCAACAGAAATATCTCCGGAATCGTCTGAAGAAAAAGGAGCGAAAGAGGAGACAACCCTGCAAGTAAAAGATTGGGAAAATACCGGGGACTGGAGAGAAGTCTTCATAGATTACTTCAAGTTCCACCGAATACCTGAAGAAGCGTCCACAAGACATCAGCTCACGAAACGAGCTCTGTCTTTCGCCTTCGTCAATGAGACTCTGTACAAGAGGTCATTCGATTCTCTGTGGTTGAGATGCTTAGGACCTGACGAAGCGAGAAGGGTCGTCCAAGAAGTTCACGACAGACTCTGCGGTTCCCACCAAGCAGGCCCTAAGATGAAGTTAAAAATAAAGCGGATGGGCTACTACTGGCCCACGATGATGCAGGATTGCCTAGAATACGCGAGGCAATGTCATTCATGCCAAATTCATGGAGACTTCATCCATCAGCATCCCAATCCACTGCATCCAACAGTGGCTAGTTAGCCATTTGAAATGTGGGGAACTGACATAGTCGGTCCCATCGAACCAGCATCGTCAAAGGGACATCGTTTCATCTTGGCGACGACTGATTACTTCTCCAAATGGGCAGAAGCGGTACCGTTGAGGGAAGTGAAAACGGAAAACATCCTCCATTTCTTCAAAACGCATGTCATATACCGGTTTGGAACCCCAAGAAGGATCATCTCTGACAATGGGCCAGCCTACCGAAGTCATAAGATTAGCCGCTTCGCACAGCAACACAATATAGACTGGAGATATTCTTCAGTTTATAACCCCCGAGCTAACGGTCTAGCTGAGGCCTTCAACAAGACCTTGACGAAGATCATGAAGAAAACAGTGTCACGAAATAAGAGAGATTGGCACGAAAGATTGCAAGAGGCTCTTTGGGCGTATCGAACTACATTTAAAACGGCCACAAACACAACGCCATACGCGTTGGTATTTGGGACGGAAGCAGTACTCCCCCTCGAGATAGAATTACCCTCTCTACGAGTGGCAGTCCATTACGAGTTTACGGACGAAGAAAATGCTCACCTTCGGTTTGAAGAGCTTGACGCCCTTGATAAAATCCGGCTTCTAGCACAGCAAAATCTGGAAGCTTATAAAGTAAAGATGACGCGCTCATATGAAAGATTGAGTCGCCCGAGGACATTCCACCAAGGCGAACTCGTGCTAGTCGTCAAAAGGCCCATGGTCCCCAATCGCGCCAAGCGGGGAAAGTTTGAGCCAAACTATGAAGGACCGTACATCATTGATAAGGTCTACCAGGGCGGGGCCTATCTACTCATGGACATGCACGGTGAAAGGCCTTTCAGGCCAATAAACGGTCGCTTCTTAAAGAAATACTACGCTTAATGAGCCACAGCCTAGGTCAATGGTAGATGACGACGACTATGTCCGCTCGCTATCTTCCTAAGCTCAAGCTTTATAAGCAGTAGCCGACCCTCTCAACGACGGACCGAAACGTCCCTAAACTAATATCGGACCGAAACGTCCCTAAACTAATATCGGACCGAAACGTCCCTAAACTAATATCGGACCGAAACGTCCCTAAACTAATGACGGACCGAAACGTCCCTAAACTAATGACGGACCACTACGTCCCTAAACTGGCGACGGACCGAAACGTCCCTAAACTAAAATCGGACCGAAACGTCCCTAAACTAATGACGGACCGAAACGTCCCTAAACTAATGACGGACCACTACGTCCCTAAACTGGCGACGGACCGAAACGTCCCTAAACTAAGATCGGACTGAAACGTCCCTAAACTAATGACGGACCACTACGTCCCTAAACTGGCGACGGACCGAAACGTCCCTAAACTAAAATCGGACCGAAACGTCCCTAAACTAATGACGGACCACTACGTCCCTAAACTGGCGACGGACCGAAACGTCCCTAAACTAATGATGGACCACCACGTCCCTAAACTGGCGATGGACCGAAATGTCCTTAAACTAATAATGGACCACTACGTCCCTAAACTGGCATCGGACCGAAACGTCCCTAAACTAATAATGGACCACTACGTCCTTAAACTGGTATCGGACCGAGACGTCCCTAAACTAATAAGGGACCACTACGTTCCTAAACTGGAACAATAGAGCCAATTGCTCTTTTGCCGGATCTAAACGATCCCGTTTAAGTTGATCTTAGCCCCAAATACGGCTAACGTATCCTTAAGCACTTAAATGGACTATAAAACCCTCAATCAGCTTTGGTTCAAGGGTACATCTCTGAGCTCCTCTGACACCTATCGTTGTAATCCTTCAACGATGTTAGAGAGGTGATGAGTCCCGATGGCCATAAATTAAATGAATCACCACGTCAGGTTGATCTTAGTCCAAAGCAAGACTAACGTATCCTTGACGAATGTTTAAGTTGATCTTAGTCGCAACGCGACTAATGCATCCTTAAACTAAAAACACCAAACCCAAATCTAAGTAAATACGGATTTGGACTAATCCACGCCCTACGGGCGACGGCATTACTCAGTCTCCGTATACAATCCACGGGCAGCCACAAACAAAACAAACACACACGACACGAAGTGAAATTCTGGAGAAGGAGAAAGTTGTTACCGCAAAGCGGTAGCGTAATTAACTGCAGGGGCTTGCGCCTGCAGGGAAGAGCGTCCCCACAATCAAAAACCCCTCAAGCGAGGGGGAATCTGACAAAGTCTGCTACATCGGCCGCATCCGTCTAAACCTTCGATACACGGTGCCATAAATCAACTTGGCATCTTCGAAGAGGTGGACGGACTAAAACCAAATAGCATCTGCCCCGAACCCCAGGCTACGTGACGTCCTAACGTCGCAGGCCGCCGTTCGGAGGGGAACAGTCCAGAGCCCTGCTTTTTTTGTTCAAGCGTTTTTAAGAGTTAAACTCTAGAGAATTTTTAGGTAAAAATTAATTTGGATTAAGTTAAATTAATTTTAAGAGCCCTGCTCTCAATAGATCCCCGATCTAAAGAAGATCCATTTAGGGTTTCACTTAGCAGAGCTTTGCTCTATAGGTTTAAAAGGATCTAGAGAGAACTAAAGGGAATCCTATTAAGGTTACATTAATGGAGCTCTGCTCTCTAAAATATTTTCCTTGTATTTTCTTAATGCGTTAATGGAGGTTTGCTCCTTCCAAATCGTATAGAAAAACTCTTAAGAATTCTTCATGGATCTTGGAAGTTAAAGATGGCATTTATTATTATTATTATTATTATTATTATTGTCTTCTCAGAGCAAAACTTTCAATATTCTTAGGGGATTTTCTTCAGATTCTCCTTATTACCGAATTTGATAGGTGTCACTCCTGTTTGCAGAGTATTGCTCTCGAGGAGTTTAACTCCCTGTGCCCGTCTTTTAATAAGAATTCGCTTAGTCTGTCTGCTAATTCTGTTAATTTTCTTTTACAGGAGCAATGGACGCCCACATGTACGATCTTGATGAAATCATCTCTTACGGAGACATCCGCCGACTCGGTCGTTCTCAGAACCGAGAATTTACTGTCACACCCCGCTTCCCAAAATACGGAAAACGAGGGATGACTAGGCCAGCCATACTCCTACGGTCAGGGAAACATCCCGCCGTAGTCACACTTCAGTTTCTAGCATTACATGGTAATCAGTAGATAAAGCACAGTAGTAAAGGAATCGCATCACTAATTTATTACATTAATAATCCATTGTTCACAAATTACAGATAACAAGAACAATTACTAACCAAGTTCAATCTCACGATCACTTTTATGGAAAGCAGTAAATGAAGAAAGTACACCAGACTATATCTCCATGAACTCGAAGGGTAGATCCGTCTCCTGTGCTGGTCCTTCCACGGAATCTGAGCATGCATACTCAGGTCGTCAGAGCAACACAATAACAATATTATATAATAAGATGAAACAGGTAAAAGGGGTAATACTAGTGAAAGTACAATTCTAGTAATCACTATGTCACTATATGATGCAGAATATGCTCTGTGTCCTTATCGGTCTCTAGGTCATGTTTGAAATCGTATAGTGGAAGGAGGATCATGTTTAACAGGAGTCTCGTACATACCCGAGACAACGGCCCACATGCTTGGGACATAACCCTGTCAGCCGGATCGCTAGATCCTACCGAGTATATATATCACTGCTCGAATGATCATCCTCTAAAACACGGTCCCGCTAAATACGATTCTCTTTCCACTTCGATTTTCCCTTTATCCACAGGTTTACACTATTTATGATCTTGATTTAGTCATGCACAAGTATACCAATGGCATGGTTTTATTACTGTTCACTGTATCAATCACTGTCACGAATATTCACTTTCCATTGGTGTACTCGTCACTTCTAAACCGGCATCAATCACGCACGATAATGCAATTTCCACTGACTGTAACACGTGCTAACACTAAGTATATGGCAAATGGGGTATGATATATGTATGTATGCTATCAATAAACTAAGTATGTTATGAATCAACATGCATGTCATTAATTTACATAAATTGCATAAATTAATATGTTAAGAATTCAGCAAAATGATACAAGTAAGATAAATAGAACGCTCAGTCGGCAATTCATCAAAATTAATTTCAGTTCAATCGGGATTTCGGTTTTCAGGATACAGCTGTTTCATTTTAAGTGCTCGCGGCTGGAAATTCAGTTTCAGAACTGAACGTCCGTTTCGCGACACGAATTGCACCCAGTTGGATTCAGATTTTAGCAATGCTACAGTTGAATAAAATCTAGGGTTTTCAATAGAGTATTCAACGCAATAGACGGATCCTCAATCGCGTCTGTACGTCAAAAGTTATACACAGTTTAACCTCAGTGTGTCATTTCTGAATCTGTTCTGGACAGTTAAACGTTCTGCCTTTTTATTTACAGTTTAAAATAGCAAACGGCAATGAAACGGAATGAAACCACTTTTTTTGTTTAGCTAACAGAATTATCTTTACTCTACTGCAGAGTTCCGGAACATACGACTTCAGGAAACACAGTGACACACATTTTGGGACAGTACACAGTAATCAGAGTCGCTCTGGACTGCAGTCCAGAGTCGCACTCCGATCTAAATATCATCGCAGTTACAGAGCATAAATCATTAGAAGTTTACATAGGGTTAAAGTTCATCGAGTCGGCTTCGATTTAAGCCCTCGAATGCATCATTCCAGTATGCACATAATTTACAGTGATTTTAATCGTTTTAAGATACGGACAAATTCTAGTTTTATCGGCATATTTGGGGGTATCAATTCTAGTCACTAACAATCATATTTTCCAGTGAGATTTATACATGATATTCGTCATTATATGGGCCAACAGAAAACATCTATTTCCGTCAAATTAAGCTAGTATTTTCATTGGGGTCTAGCATCGAACACATAGGTCGCATAATATATCGGGAATCGGTAAATTATAAACTAAATGATTTAAGTTTGTATCACAACTATATTAGCATGTAGCAAGTAAAACACTTGCCTAGAAAATGTCTCGTGGTTGCACGGCAGCAGCGGCGTCACGATCGCGCGATGTTCGTCGTGAACCGATCTGCGCGAGCTTGGCTCGAGATACGGAATTTGCGTCGGAGTTGTCCGAAGACTTCTTGTACTCGCTGGAAAGGTGAAGGAGGCTCTGTGGATCTCCTGAGTGGTGTTGGGGTTGACGACGGTCGACGGCGTCGCTCCGGCGACGAGCCGCAGAGGGTGTAGGAAAATGGGTTATGGGAGATCTTGAAGAGAGAGAGAGAGAGAGACTTGGGTGTGGATCTTGGGGAGGAGGAGAAGATGCAGAGGGGTGTAAGGGTCGATGGCGTGGTGTGGAGATCGCCGGCGTCGAGCGTAGGTGGCCGGGCTCGGGTGCAGTGGTGGGTGTGCAGGGGTTGGTTGATGGATGGTGGAGTTGTAGAGGAGTTATGTTGGTGGAGGAGGAGTTGGCGAGGGGTCGCTGAGGGGTTGCCGAGAGTTGTCGTCGTCGGAGGGGCGACGAACGGAGCTGGGTCGGTAAGGTTTCGAGAGGGAGAGAGATGAGGGATTTTGGGGAAAACGGGAGGGGAGTGAGGTGTGAAGGAGATAAGGGAGTCGAGAGGAGCGCGTCGTAGGGGCGAGGTCAACAGTACTGCGTCGTGCGCGCGAGCGTTGGCGAGGACGCGGGCACGAGCTGCGGCGGTGGGAAAGGGTTGGGGGAAGTTACCGTTGGAGGAAGAAAGTGAATAGGAGAAGCGGGTCAGGTCAGTTGAGGAGGCGGGCTGGGCCAAGAGACGGGCTGGTTTAAATTTTAATAAAGAATTTTTTTTAAGTTTTAAATATGGTGTGTGGGCTGGGGATTGAAGCGGGCTGGGTAAATTTTAATAAAGAATTTATTTAGAATATGGTGAGTGGGCTGAGGAGATATGGGAGAGGCCGGGCTTACTGTTTTATTTTCTTTAATATTTTATTTTATTGGTGGGCTGGGATTGAGTATAGTTAGGGTTTGGGGTTTAGTAAAATATTTTATTTGTTTTTAAATTTTGGTTTGTGTTTGGTTTTCCAAATTGGTTTTAAATCTTGGGTTTTAACTTTTAGGGTTTGGAAAAATATAAATATTGGGATTCAAGCAACCACCTTCTTCAAAAATATACGAGGAAAAAGTAAGTCTCTGGGACTTAGAGAATAGAAAAAAAACTTTTATTAAGATGGTAACGGGGATTTACATTTACCAACGCCGAGTGTGCCGAGATCATGAGTCGCTTCGACGCATACAATGGCCAACTGCTTCCCCGACGTTCTTCTCCCCTGAAGCTTATCGTGGGAGCCATTTGGGAAGCACTTCCCCTATTCTGTTCCGGCGTGCCGCTTGGGGCGTTGGATACTGCTGAGGACAAGGTGCACTCGGTGTATCTGATACACCTAATCTCGAAGAAACGGCGAGACAATCTTGTCGATCTCCTGCACCAGGTTTTCCAACAGTCCGCCATACTCGCTGCTTATTGGAGGGAGGAAGATATCAGGGGGGACCCCGACGCTTGTGCTCATGAAAGAAAGCACACTAGGATGGTCCGCGAGGCTTGGAAAGTCTTAGATAGGGTTACCTTCGAGTTCCTCAACCCATGTCCTGGGTCTGAGCTTATACCATTGTAGACATTTTAATAATTTTGTTATTTATTTCTTCATGATTGTAAGAACCCTTTTGGAACATGAATGAACATTTTTATTTCAGCTTATCTTATTACCCGTTTTGAGTCTTTTGCACATGCATGAATGAGTGTGTCTCGAATGCTTGATCTAACGCCAATCAAATGTTCTTTCTGTCGCTTTCTTCCTTCTCTTATTATCAGCATGCTGTCTTGATAAACATAATTGGTAGATAACTTAGTTTTTTCCAAGAGATAGCGATGGCTTAGGCCGCAGGTTCAGATCTGCCGCCTAAAACTTTTCAACTCTATGAGCCGTGAGGGTCTCATAGAGACTTTTCTCCCTATGGATCGAGAGGATCTCATAGGTGTATTTTCTCCTTAGGAATCGTGAGCATTCCTAAGTGTGTTTTCTCTTATAAGTAGTAAGGATCTTATAAGAGAACTTTCTCCCTTACAAGTCGAGAGGACTCATAAGTGGTTAGTGAGTTGACTTGTTTCCGAGGCGAAGTATTGCTCCGACGGGGAGGTCATTGGCTGACTTGTTTCCGAGTCGAAGTATTGCTCTGACGAGGAGGTCGTTGACTGACTTGTTTCCGGGTCGGAGCGTTGTTCCGACAAGGAGGTCATTGGCCGATTTGTTTCTGCGACGGAGGTCATTGGCTGACTTGTTTCCGAGACGGAGGTCGTTGGCTGACTTGTTTCCGAGACGGAGGTCGTTGGCTGACTTGTTTCCGCGACGGAGATCATTTGCTGACTTGTTTCCGAGACGGAGGTCATTTGCTGACTTGTTTCCGAGACGGAGGTCGTTGGCTGACTTGTTTCCGAGACGGAGATCATTTGCTGACTTGTTTCTGAGACGGAGGTCATTTGCTGACTTGTTTCCGAGACGGAGGTCGTTGGCTGACTTGTTTCCGAGACGGAGGTCCTTGGCTGACTTGTTTCCGAGACGGTGGTCATTTGCTGACTTGTTTCACGACGGAGGTCATTTGCTGACTTGTTTCCGAGACGGAGGTCGTTGGCTGACTTGTTTTCGAGACGGAGGTCGTTGGCTGACTTGTTTCCGAAACGGAGATCGTTGGCTGACTTGTTTCCGAGACGGAGGTCGTTGGCTGACTTGTTTCCGAGACGGAGGTCGTTGGCTGACTTGTTTCCGAGACGGAGGTCGTTGGCTGACTTGTTTCCGAGACGGAGGTCGTTGGCTGACTTGTTTCCGAGACGGAGGTCCTTTGCTGACTTGTTTCCGAGACGGAGGTCATTTGCTGACTTGTTTCCGAGACGGAGGTCGTTGGCTGACTTGTTTCCGAGACGGAGGTCGTTGGCTGACTTGTTTCCGAGACGGAGGTCGTTGGCTGACTTGTTTCCGCGACGGAGGTCGTTGGCTGACTTGTTTCCGAGACGGAGGTCGTTGGCTGACTTGTTTCCGAGACGGAGGTCGTTTGCTGACTTGTTTCCGAGACGGAGGTCGTTGGCTGACTTGTTCCCGAGACGAAGGTCGTTTGTTGACTTGTTTCCGCGACGGAGGTCATTTGATGACTTGTTTCCGTGACGGAGGTCATTTGCTGATTTGTTTCCGAGACGGAGGTCGTTGGCTGACTTGTTTCCGAGACGGAGGTCGTTGGTTGACTTGTTTTCGCGACGGAGGTCATTTGCTGACTTGTTTCCGAGATGAAGGTCATTGGCTGACTCTAGGTTGTCTGTGAACCGTAGAGTCTTGGAACTGGGGACTTTGCCGTGGCCCCGATTGGTGATGTTACGTCCGTGTCCTGCTGGAATGAGGAGGAACGTCGCTGTTGGTCTCCAGGCTGTAGATGTGATCGTCGAGATCTGACTTCCCTTTGACGCAGACTGGTGGGGAAATGTAGTCCCCTTTCCTCCTTTTTTTTTGTTTATGCCCATGGATTGTATACAGGGATCACTATGGACTTACCTGCAGGGCAAAAGTTTCATTCTTTCATTTTTTTTTGTTTTTTCTGCGATGCTCTATCCTTTCAGTTTTTTACATCGCGAAAGTCGCAATTGCCCCATCATTTAGGCTATTTTTCGCGGTGCCCAATCATTTCGGCTGTTTATTTTTATTTTTTTTACTCGCTACTTTTTATTGCGAGTTGCCCAATCATTTTTGCTATTTTGTGTGCATACGTTTTTATTTGCTGCTCTTTTTTTTATTGCAAGTTGCCACATCATTTCGGCTATTTCGTATGCATGCGCGGCCTACTGGATTTTCGCCGTAAACCTGAAATTAAACACCGATTTCGGCATCAGCGCCGCTACAACTGGGATGTTTCCAGGAGTGAATCATCATTTGCCCCTGTCGATGTCGAACAAAGGTGGCTTAGCGAATAGGGTTAAGGTCCCGTCGACTAAGGCTTTTGACTTCATGAGCCGTAAGGGTCCCACAAAGGTATTTCTCCCTACAAGTCGTGAGTATCTTGTAGGTGTATTTTCTTATTAAGAATCGTGAGGATTCCTAAGTGTATGTTCCTCTGTAAGTCGTAAGGATCCTACAAGAGGGTTTTCTCCTTGTAAATCGAGAGGACCTACAAGGGTTGTTCATCATACGTACATATCCCCAGTCACGGATGGGACTTGGTTAGGAAAATGTTTATTCGCGCCCGTGAATTGTATACAAGGGTCAGCATTGAGCCGCTTGTAGGGCAATATCGAAGGTTATGGAAGTTGCTTAAGTACAGGTTTAGGTCTCTGTAACTTAAGACTTTCAAATCTTATGAGCCGTGAGGTCCCATAAGAGAGTTCTGCTTACGAGTCGTGATGATCTCGTAAGTGTATTTTCTCCTTAGGAATCGTGGGGATCCCTAACTGTGTTGCTCCCTTGTGAGTCGTAAGGATCTCACGCGGGTGGTTTCTCCTTACAAGGTCGAAAGGACCCTGTAAGTGTCCTTTAACGAGATTGCGCCCTTTCAGGTTTTCACAAACACTCGCCGGTAGTCCTGCTGTTTTTACTCACGAAGCCCTTTCGGGTTTTCATCCGTACCCATTTTGCTTATGGACATACCCTTTTTTTTATTCTCTTTTTATATATATATATTTTTACGAGGTCGCGCCCTTTCGGGTTTTCATGAACACTCGCCGGTAGTTCTGCTGTTTTTACTCACGGAGCCCTTTCGGGTTTTCATCCGTGCCCATTTTGCTCATGGACATACCGTTTATTTTTTTATATATTTTTTTATTTATTTATTTTATTATTATTATTATTATTATTTTTATTTTTATATTCATCTCGTCAGCCTAAGGATGCTGCGGTAGTAGTTTAAGAACGTTTCGGTCCGTCATTAGTTTAAGGACGTTTCGGTCCATCATTAGTTTAAGGACGTTTCGGTCCGGCATCCAGTTTTAGGACATAGTGGTCCGCCGCCATTAGTTTAAGGACGTTTCGGTCCGTTATCCAGTTTTAGGGCGTAGTGGTCCGCCATTAGTTTAAAGACGTTTCGGTCCGTCATCCAGTTTTAGGACGTAGTGGTCCGTCATTAGTTTAAGCACGTTTCAGTCCGTCATTAGTTTAAGGACGTTTCGGTCCGTCGTTAGTTTAAGGCCGTTTCGATCCGTTATCCAGTTTTAGGACGTAGTGGTCCATTATCCAGTTTTAGGACGCAGTGGTCCATCATTAGTTTAAGGACGTTTCGGTCCGTTATCCAGTTTTAGAACGTAGGGGTCCGCCATTAGTTTAAGCATGTTTCGGTCCGTTATCCAGTTTTAGGATGTAGTGGTCCGTTATCCAGTTTTAGGACGTAGTGGTCCACCATTAGTTTAAGGACGTTTCGGTCCGTTATCCAATTTTAGGACGTAGGGGTTCGCCATTACGTTAGTTTAAGGACGTTTCGGTCTGCCATTAGTTTAAGGACGTTTCGGTCCGTTATCCAGTTTTAGGACGTAGTAGTCCGTTATCCAGTTTTAGGACGTAGTGGTCCGCCATTAGTTTAAGAACGTTTCGGTCCGTTATCCAATTTTAGGACGTAGGGGTCCGCCATTAGTTTAAGGACGTTTCGGTCCGTGGGGCTTTCTCTATGAATGAGCATGATGCCCCCGGCATATCCATCTTTTTCGGAGCATATGGTTGTGGCGGGCTCACATTCCAGTTTTCGGACAGCGCGAGTTCGCCTTGTTGGTACTGGTCTTCGACCCAGTTTTTGAAGACGAAGCAATCTTCGAGCGGATGACTTACTGCTCGATGGTAGGGGCAGTAATTAGGATCGTTGACATCTCCCGGCTGTAGCGGACGTTTCGGATTCTGCAGATTGACGAGTCCGTTGCGCACTGTCAGTTCAAACAGTTTCCTCGTTTTATCTTAGGGAAACGAGTAAGGACGTCCCAGTCTTTCCTCGAGTGATGGGCGTGGGCGCATGTTGTTTTGGCGAACAATCGATTTTGAGTTGCTCGGCTGTTGTTGAATGTTGGCGACGAAGGTCATTTTTCCTTTTCCTTCATCCTTTTTGCTCGCTCCGTCGTTTGCGGGTCCGAGATTCTTTCTGGGTAGTATGCCCTTGCACGGATGAATGTTCTCATGATTCTTCAATTCTTCAGAGATGGATTCCTTGAAGAGAGGGTTGAAGGTTGTTTCTTCATCGGGGTCGTTCCTGTGGCAATTACCGGCGACTCTTTTATGCTCATCTGTCGTATTTTTCCGCCGTCTACGAGCTTCCCGCTTTGTTCTGTTGACATAATGTTTGTGAGTGACATACCCTTGCCACCAACACTTAAAGGAGTCGCAGTCTTCGGTAGCGTGTGCGATCTTCTGATGATACGGGCAATAATTAGGATACATCTCTATTCCACCAAGAGTGTTTTCTTCAGAGGGTGGTAGCTTCATTCCCATTGATATGGCTTTAGCAAACCTTTTCCTCGTCTTGAATTTATTTTCATCGGCAGCGGTTGTCTTTTGATTTGATGGGAATGCCTCGACTCTTTCATCCAGTCGGCGGTGTTTGGCTCCTTCCAGTATGGCCATCTCACGCTCTTGATTGGCTTTAACTTTAAGACGAATCTCATTCAGGAAGGCATCGATCATCTCATCTAACAGCCGCAGAATTTCTGGTTCATGGTCTGTACCCAGCTTCTCAGCGCAAGGAATTTCCTCATCGTTTGTAAACGAATGGGAAATCATATGACAGCTCGCCACGTATTCTTCATATTCATCCGACGAGCTGTCTCTCTCATCTTCCTCTTGAAAGACGTGGTTGAGGAACTCTTGGAGTGTAATGGGAGTCCGTACTTTCTGGTTGTATTCCTCCAGCGCGTCAATTTGTTTTTGTAAGTCCGTTCGCTTGTCGCCAGGCTTCACCGGCTTCTTTGATTTCTTCTTCTTCTTCTTCTTTGAAGATTTTGACGGCTGGCTGTGAGCGCTTGGGCCACCACCATCGGTCTTTGGAGTTAGACGCGGCTTCAACATCCCCTCAATGATCTGAGGTTCTAACGGGTTCTTCCACTTGATCGCTGGGCATGTTTGAAGATCGTTCAGCATCCTCCTTGTCTTGGCTGACAGCACAACCTCCCATGGGGCTTCTTCGACGAGAGAGCACGTTGCCCCCGGCATATTCATCCTTTTAGAGACGTGAGGTTGCGGTGGATTCACCTTCCATCTGTCAGATAACGCGAACTTGCCCTGTTGGTACTGGTCTTCAAGCCAATTTTTGAAGACGTAGCAATCTTCGATTGGATGACCTAGTACTCGGTGATAGGGACAGTAGTTAGGCTCATTGACATCATTTGGTTGCGACGGACGTTTTGGATCCGGCAGATTTTTGAGTCGGTTGCGCAACGTCAACTCGAATAATCTTCTCGTTTTATCTCGGGGAAACGAGTAAGGACGTCCTAACCTCTCTTCAAGGGGTACGTGTGGACGCATATTATTTTGACGAACAACCGGCTTCAAGTTGCTCGGCTGTTATTGAGCATTAGCGACAACGATCGCTTTTCCCTTCCCCTTGTCATTTCGGGAGTCCGGCTTTGGAAGAGAGGGTCTATGGCCCATCTGATCCATTTGCGCTAGCTTGTCGATCAGGGCTTGGAAGGTAGTCGGCTTGAAGAACATCATAAATTGTGATATGGTTGCTTGCGGGTCAAGGGTTCCCATAAACATACCCACTGCAGGAGCTTCTTCAATGCGTTGCTCACATTTTGACCATAAGTTCCGTCACCGTATAGCATATTGGACCCATGTCTCGCCCGGCTTCACCCTGGAATTAATCAGTACCGTCATCAGGGTGCGTTCGCTGGCGCTTGCAAAACGCTGGGTAAACATCAGCTCCATCTCCGCAAAGGTCTTGATAGAGTCGTTTGGGAGCTCAGAGTACCACTCGAATGCTGTATCTGATAAGCTTCCAACGAACTGGCGAAGCAACAATTTATCATTGCCGCCAGTGTTGCCACAGAGTGCCTTGAACTGGGCAACATGCTGGTGGAGATTGCCCGTCCCCTTATAGACATGGAACTTGGGAATGGTATAGCCCGGCGGGTACTTGATCTGATCGTACCGGCTCGGATACGGCCGCCCTGTTTTTACGACCTGGCCGGCTGCTTCAGTCGCATGATGAACCCGTATTTGTTGGGCTATGTACTCGTCCAAGTTAGCTTTGGAGATTGTCTCCTCCTTAGCTTTTGACAGAGCTGGTGGAGGATTCGACGTTGCTCCCCTATCGTCTTCAAGGATGATCGGGGGATCTTCAGCTGGAGGATCTTGTTGGATCATCATCCCCACCATGTCTTGTAACAGGAGGCCCATACGCTTTATGTTGGCTGCTTATTCAGCAGCCTCTTTATCCTTCTTCTCCAATATCCAACGAAGGAATTCGGCGTCGGTTTCTTGCTCCTGGCGTTCATCCGATGACGCTTCAGGGATTTCTTTTGGCCCAGTGAGTGTGGCCATCGCGTTCATCATTTCCTGGAGCTTTTGTTGTTGCTCCTGAGCTTTGGTCACCGATCGCGTAAGCGGTTTATGACCTGTGGATGCACGGCTGTCATCCTTTCCCGACGCCATATATAGTGTATGGACTATTATGCCCCCGGACTTAGGGCGTTTAGGTGCACCACCTTTGGCATTTGCCGCGGACGCAGGGATTTTCTCCGGCCTTCTTCTTTTGTGGGCCGTTGAAGTTGAGGGGGCTGTTGTAGTGGGCACCCTGGCGGTTGTTGTCCTTTGTTGTTTAATAGGACGGTCCTTTTCTTCTTGCACCTTCGCCTTTTTCTGTTGATGAGAATGATCTGGGTCAATTACGGAGTCTTGAACCCTTCGCCAAACTTTGTATATTTTTTAGAACAGCCGTTGAGGGGGCTGCCCCCGCTTCATTTCCGGAACTCTCTCCGCAGGTGGAGGAGATCTTTTCAGTGTAGCATTTGGAGAGTTCTTGCGTACCCTCCTCAGTAATTCAAAATTGTTCCCAGTTGGAACAGCAGCATCAACTTCCACCATTGGAGCGGGTGGAGTTAGCCCCGAGGGGGAGTTGCCTCCAGCCTTTCTTATTCGTCGCCAATGGTGACGTCGAGCATGACGATCCGTTGGGACTGGCTCGGCGATAGGGACAGCTTCATCTTTCCCCCCGTCCGAATGAGGCACTGCTGGTGCCAGCCTCTTAAAGACAGAGGTCGTCCTCTGAGTGGCTATATTCAATCTGTCAAAGACAGATCCTCGAGCAGGGGCAGGAGCCGAAATAGTCAGCTTTGAAAAGACTGACTCCTTGATAGGAGAAACCGCTTTGGCGATTTCGGGAGCAGCCGTCTTCTTTGGGATGGCCTTCTCAGGTATCATGGGCTTTTTGGCGGGCCCTTTGGAGTTGAGGCTCAGTCTGGTGAAGACCGAGGAGTTGGACGACCCGTTGAGAGGGGCCGTGGGAGTAGCAAGTCGATCGAAGACCGACTTCTTTGAAGCTTCCGCTACGGGCACAGGGATGGTGAAGCTTGCTGGCGGGATCAGGGTCCCGAAGAACATGCCGGTGGTGGCTTGAGTCACTTTCTCCACGGGCATAGTAAGGACGGAGGCCGCTTGAGGCCCATATGCTACGCCTCCAGGTGAGGCAGAGCGTCGGTTGCATTGGCACTTTGAGCAGTTCGAGCAATTTGAGGCCATTGATGCTTGATTTCTGCGCCAGGTAAGAGACCTAATCTTAGTAACTTGATATCCAAAGGCAACCATTAACAAACCGCGATTCGTTCGCGAAGACGACACACGAAATGTGGAGTGGAAAGAGGAAAAAATCCCACCGGGCGTGCCAGAATCCGTTCCCCTCCGAACACAGAGACGCGACCGCGTAGGCTCGTCTTGCCTGAGATTCGGAGCAGATGCTATTTGGTTTTATTCGTCCACCTCTCCGAAGATACCAAGTTGATTTATGGCACCGTATATCGGAGGTTTGGACGGATGCGGCCGATGTAGCAGACTTCGTCAGATTCCCCTTCGCTTGAGGGTCTTTTGATTGTAGGGACGCTCTTCCCTGTAGGTGCAAGCCCCTGCAGTTAATTACGCTACCGCATCGCGGTAGCCACTTTCTCCTGCTCCAGAAGTTCACTTCGTGTCGTATGTATTTGTTTTGTTTGTGGTTGCCCGTGGATTGTATACGGAGACTAAGTGATGTCGTCGCCCGTAGGACGTGGATTGGTCCAAATCCGTACTTACTTAGATTTGGGTTTGGTCTTTTAGTTTAAGGATACGTTAGCCCTATTGAGGCTAAGATCGATTTAAACTTTTGTTAAGGATACATTAGCCTAATCTCCAGACTAAGATCAACTTAACGGGATCGTTTAGATCCAACAAAAGAGCAATTGGCTCTATCGTTTAGTTTAATGACGTTGCGGTTAATTTCCAGTTTAGGGACATGGTGGTCCATCATTCCCATTTAGAGACGAGTATTAGTTTAAGGACATTTCGGTCCAACATTCCCATTTTGGGACGAACATTAGTTTTGGGACGTTTCGGTCCATCATTAGTTTAAGGACGTTTCGGTCCATCATTAGTTTAGGGACGTTTCGGTCCACGAGTTTAGGGACCCCGCAGTCCGTGTTGATGTATGGTTGTTGGGACCCGTCACCTCTCTGACGTCGTTGAAGGATTACAACGATAGGGATCAGAGGAGTTCAGAGATGTACCCTTGAACCGGATGTAAATTGATTTAGGAGAGCAGCCTTGCTCAGTCAATTTAATTTGAGGACTTACAGCCATGATTGGGCTAAGTCCAGTTGAAAAAAATGTTCAACGCTTTTATTTGTTTTTGGCCTAATAGGCCTGTGCTAAGGCTTTGCCCCTTTTTAAATAATGCATTGCATTTTTATTTTGTTTGGGCTCTGCCCATTTATAAATGAGGCAGAACATCAATTCTGTCTGGGCTCTGCATTTTATTTTGTTTAGGCTCTGCAGAGCATCAATTTTATTTGGGCTCTGCCCTTTTATTGCATTACAATTTATTTTGGCCTACTAGGCCTTTTTGATTTGGGCATGGCCTTTTAGTAAACAATGCTTTGCATTTATCAGGCACTTTGCGCCAATCACTGAGCGCAAGCGCTTATGGTGATGACACGTGTCACGCAAGAGCAGTGCGCTGCGCCGGTGCGCTGCGCTTGCGCTGCTGACACGTGGCGTGCTCTGGTGAGTTGCGCCAATTTTAGAGAGCAAGGCTCTATCTTAAAAGCGCATAACGCAAGTGGTTCAGGTGCTGACACGTGGTGCTCTCTGGTGGCTTGCGTCAACCCAAGAGCGCAACAGTGCAAATTTTATAAGTGCAGGGCACTGTTTAATTTCTTGATCCAATTTAGATCAGAGAAAACAAGTTTTTCTTGTTTTTTCTTATTTTCAGGGAACCAGTGGTTCATAAAAAAGTGCAAGGCACTTATTATTATTTTAAGATCATTGATCTTGTTCTTATATCAATGATCTTATTAGAAGAAATTCTTTTATTTTATGAAGGTTTTTACCTTTTTCTTGAACTTTCTTCAGAGTTCTCTTTGTTTTGAGGTTCTTAATCTCTCACAATGTTCATCATTTGAGTTGGGGTCTAGGGGTCTTTATATAGTGCCCATAGATTTGTTAAGTTTGTTAAAGAGATCATTTTCTGAGTGATTTGGGGAATTTTCCCCACCGTTGGATTTTTGATCCAAAGGCTTCTGTTTTACAGAAGACAATTTTCTTGTTTTAACAAGAACAGAAAGATATTACTAGAATTTTAATTCTGTTTGGCAAAAACGTCCCAGCGCGTGACACGTGTCGGGCAGAGCAGAGCTCAGCGCAACTGCGCTGCCACGTGTCGCGCAGCGCAGAGCGCAAGTCATCTGAAGCATTACTTCTTTTAATCTTTGTTTTAAATAGAGCCTTGCTATGATTGGGCGCGCTGCCTTGGGCGCTGCGCTCCCTGCGCTGGCGTGCCTGATTTTGACACGTGGCGCTCTGTGCACAGCGCAGGGGATCTGAAGCGTTGCTTCATTTATTAAAATTTAAATTTTCAGAGTAGAGCTTTACTCTGATTGGGGAAATCAGAAGCGTTTGCTTCATTTCCTGTCTTGGAATTTGAACAGAGCTTTGCTCTGATTGGGGTAAACGCTTCCACTGCGACTAAAAACCCGACCCCTGCACACCACTCCGTCGCCGACAAGCCGAGCCCTCTGCAACAGCCGCACCCGAGCGCCTCACCGGAGTCACTGGAAACCCACAGTCCATGGCCGCCTCCGCACCAATGCTGAGCCCAAGTACCCCCCTCCCGAGCCAGTCGAGTCGCACGTGTATCGTGCCCGTGTCGTGCCGCCGTCTCAAGTCGTGCCACCTTCATGCAAGAGAAAACCATCTCTTGTTGCTCATGCTATTTTAATGCCTAGGATAGACAATAACGTAGATTATTTTGTTATATAGTAGCGTAAATATGTGGTTCCGATAGGTTAATAAACACCGGCCTAGTGTTCGATGCAAACTACGAACCAAAATATAATTTGTGATGGCAGAATTTGTGATAGTTCGATTCCGTTACTAGTTGTGAATATCGTGTGATAATTTGGATGCAAAGTATCGTGTGCATAAATATGTAGAGTCGCCCCTAAAGGCGACACAAAATCTGAACTTTACCGTGCATGCTACCTTGTTAAAACCATTGCAAATTAAATACTGTTTGGAACGTAACGTTCTACGGCTCATATCGAAGATGACTCGATAACCTAAAACTATCCATAGTTTATTTCTCGACAATTTTAGATCACTGTAACGATACTTGGTGGCAAACGCGGCACTGGACTGCAATCCGGGGCAGCGTTTCGTTTTGGATACCAGTCTTTGAACACCTGTGCATCCCCGCTTTAGACTGAAAATGCGCGGAGCCCCATATGAATACACAGGTAATTTAATTAGCTAACACCTGAATCTGGTCCCGTTCCGTTTCACCGTCGTTTGATATTTAATTTGCATTTTACCGTACCGATGCGTTCTGCAGTTTCTGCAGTGACCTCTTTTACACCGCCACACTAAACAGGACATAATTTCAATTACAGAAATTCTAATGATAATCCGTTTGATGCGTTGGAAACTTAACAGATAGAACTATATTTTATTCGACTAGGAAAACATCAGAATCTGAACAAAATCACTGATAAAACGCGCGTGAAGTTGGGCTTCCAGTTCTGAACCTGAAATTCCAGCAATCGGCCGCTCCCTTAAAATGATGTTAATTCCCTAACCTGAATTTCGATTGACATGAAATTAATTTTACTGTTTATATGATCAAGTGTGCTTCGTACGTATTTTATATTATTTTGGTCGATTCTATGCGTGTAATTTATCGTAAATTTTGTAAGTTATGTGGTATTGGTCGTCATAAAATAGTGAATATCTGTTTGGTGCATTTCTGTCCATTTTCGTGTTTGTTTTATTCCTACTGCATAGTGATCGTTTATATTGAGACCTAACGACTGTTGTGCATTGTCGATGTAAGTATTAGTGATTGGGTTGTGGCAAATAAGAAGTGATATTGATAAGTGGAAAAACTGATTGAAAGTGACAGCGATACGTATTTGTTCACAACCTATCGAATACCTAAATTCATACTATAATCTGGGGAATAGGAAAATCAAGATTGGAATTGAACTCGTATTTAGTGAGGTACATTGATTTAGAGAATGCTCATTCGCTATTAGTGATATATATACATATACATACATTAGGTCGTGGGCCTAGTGGCACGGCTGACAGGGTTATATCCCGAGCACAGCGGACCGTAGTCTCAGGCATGCACGAGACCCTTGTTAAACATGAGCATAATTTCCACCATTTGATTTCACTGACTTAACGACCGATAAGTAGTGACATGCATATTGCCTATTTTATTGACATAATACCTATACTGCACTATTCATATTAAGTGATATTTATTATACTCATGTCCTGCATATTGTTGCACTGCTCATGTTTAATACTTTTGCATACCCATCATATATATATTTATTGCTATATGTGTCGCCCTGACGATCTGTGTGTGCATGTTCAGAGGACGAAGTGGATCCAGCCCAGGAGCAGGACCTGCCATTTGAGATCGCGGAGATCTAGACTGCTTCATCAGCGTCATTTCTTTTACTTTCAGCACTTTGTATTTCGTCGGTTAGTTTTATTTTGCAAAATAAGTGTGTTTCGAACTCTTTTTATTGCAGTACAATAAAGTTGTGAACTGTGATTTTCCTTTACTCTAGTACTGTTTACTAACGACCACGTAATGCTAGAAGCTGAAATGTGACTACGGCGGGATTATTCCCTGACCGTAGGAACATGGCTGGCCAAATCACCCCTCGTATTTCGTATTTTTGGATGCGGGGCGTGACAAACACCAATGGCTGTGATCAATTATCGCCCCATACAGGGTCAAGAAACGTATGCACTAGTCTAAACTGACGTGCCAATACCCAGTCTCGATATTCCTGCGACTAAGGACTTTTAAGGACGTGCTTATGAACTATCCGGACCCCAGTAGTATGATCCCTATCATAATCCTGGCAGTCAAACAAAGATCATCAGGGTTTTATCATTATGTATTAGCGATATGTAATAGCAAGCAAAACGTATACACACGAATGGTAATTAATACAAACTAGATAGCATGCTATCATCTCAAGTAAGACCGTTCTATCCGTATAACTTCTCCTGCAATTACAATAATTGTCTTGAGAGTACCCATATCCAACATGTCCCACCCGTCGGATTCTGGAATCGTGCTTGCGTCAGGGGCATTATGGCTGAGGAGCTCCTCAGACCCAGTAAACTCGTTAAAATATTCAGGAACTGAATAGTTAAGAACGCAGTAATTTGACTTGCCAATAATAATATTCGTGATGGATATCGATATTTTTTCCACCCGTCATGACATGCAGTGGTCTATCTTGACCTCATAGCCCGACTCGCAGCTCACGTCCCTAACCGAGCTAGAATGGTAGAGAGTTAATACAAAATTAGCAAAACTAGAGGGACTCAATCTAACTTTTGCCTTGTGAAATATATTTAGACTTACGTCCACTCATGAAAGAACATCACAACTGACAAATTTTCAGGCCGAACCTTTTTGAACGCAAAGATGAAAGCGTTGACTAGATGCTGGATGTAAGTGGACTTCCAGGGGCACCATTGTAATTTCAACCTTACGATCACATCACCGTCCATTTTTACAATGAGCGGGAAAGCGTTTTTAGCACCAAAGTCCAGCAAAACTCGTAAATTAGGAATAATAGGCTTATATGTCATAAACCCTATAAATAATCAGACTGATTCCAAAAATATTTTTATTTATAATTAGCAGTACTTTTTTTTCCAGAGAAACATTAAATTTTGACTTTCCATTATTCTCAGCCTTTCAATTTAAGACCCTACACTGTTTCCAACTACCTAAATTGCAAGTCTGAATAGGAAGAAACCACCCCCAAAAACCTACATTTTGCTCTCTTATTTAAATCACCACAAATTTCTTTCCTGTTTCCAATTATTTGTTACTCCCGAATACTCCTCTGTTAAATTACCCATTACGACCGGTGAAATCAATACTGAAATTTAGTGTCATTTTGAGCATAACTGACAGAAATAAAGTGTCGTAAGGACAGAGGACTTAACAGGGAAAATGCATGTGCTTAATACTAAAAGGTTTTCCAATTCTTGAGGCAAAAGTAAAGAAACAATTTTGGTGTTGTTTATCCTCTTTTCAAACCGAGAATTCAATGTAAAAAAATCAATTTGCATTGTAATTTGATTCTTCTTACATAGTTTTGCATGGTTAAAGTTTCTATAGACTCTCATCTCAAGCAAAAGCGTAAAAGTTGTTTATCAACCGACTGTAGTGTGATACATACGAGGAATCTACATAAACTTTTATCAGCTTTGCATTTTTTTTCCAAATTACCACGTCAGCAAACGGCCGTCACGCACCCACAGTTACACCACACCCCTCCTTTTTTATAAGAGCAGGAGACAGAAACCAAACAGTCCCCCAACAGAAAAAGAAACAAGAAAGGAAAAGCCTCACAAAATGGACCCATCTCCTCCTCCTCTGCTCAAAACCCATCTCAAACCCTACATCAACGGCGCACCACCAGCTAACGTGCGCTCCGCCTCCATCGCCTCCATCCTCCGCCTCTCCAGCGTCGGCGACGAAGATGCCGCCGACGGCCCCTATTTCGACCTCGACTTCTCCATCCCCGAACTGGACTCCGACTCCGACGAAGCGATCGGCGACGGCCTCCGATCGTCGCTCTCTCCCTCCGACGATCTCTTCTTCAAAGGCCGCCGCTCCTCTGTCCTCTTCACTCCAAGCACCAAGCCTCACTTCCCTTCCTCTCTCCTCAAATTCCGCAGCGTCTTCATGCTTCGATTCAGGAAACCTAAACCTAAATCCTCTCCTCATCTCGATCCCCCTCCTCAATCCTCTCCCAACTCACAAAACCAAAGGTTTTCGATCAATTTCAAGCTCGATTCCGCCAAGCTCTACGCCGAAGAGGCCATTCAGTCTCCGGCGGCCACGACATCAAGTTCCTACGAGAAAAAGAAATCGAAGGATGTGATACACAAGTATCTGAACAAGATCAAGTCGAAGAGGTACACAGATCCAGTAGCGAAGAGATTGAGGAAGAGCAGATCGGCGTCGGCGTCGGCGGCTGCGGCTAGGTCTCCGGAGAGGAGGCGTGATGACTCGCTGGCTCAGCACGAGGACGGGATCCAGAGTGCGATCGCGCATTGCAAGCGGTCGTTTCATGGCGGTAAAGGTACCATCGCAACCGCGTGCTCTAATTAATTCCCCCTATTTATTTATTTCCGTTATATTTATTTTTTGTTTAGGGTCTGATTTGGGCCTGGCGCGGTCAAGGAGCGATCCAGGCGTTGAGAGATGTGATTAATTCAGCAAATATTTTGTTACTATTAGACCTGTAATTAAATCCATTATGATTAATCAAATCCCGATGTTGTTATGGTAATTAGTGGTGGCTAATAAACTTTGTAGGGGTTCCAATGAGAGAGAGAGAGACAAGGAATTCTAACGCATTCGAGGCGCTGCCATTAAATATTATATTTTAATGAGAGATGTAGTCATGATTTCATGAACTGTGTAACACCTGCAGCAGTTGAAACTTTATCTTTTTTTGGGACAGTAACACGAAATCCACTCATGCTTTTGAGTGCTTGTGGAGAGAGAAAGTAAGACCGATACAGTAAAAAGATTTGACGAACAAAAAGTAAAAGCTTCTACTTTTCTTTTTTGAGGAAAATAAAAAGAAAGCTGGCGCTGGTATGGCTCATAGATACGGTTTCCGAAAACATGTTTTGTGGACTTTAGGAATTGAAACCGTGTTTTATTTGGCAAGTGCAATAGGTTTTCCATATCATATTATTGATTCAAAAAAACGTTCCATAGTTTCATATGGTTTCGTGATAAGTTTCGTTCTTTATCTCGCATGTTGAAGAACATTAAACTTACAATGAAAGCTTCGTTTTAGAGATTGTTGCCAGAACAACTTTTTATGTTGTGAAACCATAATTTTACGGAACAATGCTTTGTAAGTGAAAATCATGGTTTCGTTTTAACTTACACGAAACTAGGATTCTAGAGAAAGTCGTAGCCAAACCGGATCTTTAAAGCCTTGTTTAGGAAATGACCGTTTATGGATTATGATGGAGGTCCTTTTCGGGTCTCCGTCAGATGTTGTCTTCCGTCGATCTCCCGGTGAATCTTGGGGGTGATCTCCTGTTGCGTGTGGGTCTCAATGGATTTTGAGGAGATTGGTGGTTTTAAGGAGTTTGCGCCGAGTACCTGCAAGGAAGTCCCGGGGTGGTTTGGTACCACCGAGGACCCTCCGACGATCAAGTTAGCACAAGATCCGAGCAGAGTAACGGCTAAGTGGGGTGAAAAAAGCTTACTTGACCCCTCTGTGACGGGGGTTTATATAGTGGCGGCAGCACGCAGTAGCAGGCGTGAGAATCTCGCCAGCAGTTACGCTCCCGACGTCACGCCCGCGTAATGAGCGGATCGCCCGTTAATGGGGATCGTGATGGCGTTGAACGTGGGATGTTGCCGGCGGAGAATCCGCGCATGGCGAGATTTGCGGAGCGGCGGTTACGCCTATGAGTGGTGGAGTTGGTCGGTTGGAGGGACCGGGGAAGATGGTCTCGGCGGGGGAGCTCGGGAACGAGCGGGAGGACCGAGGCATCTTGGTCTTGTGGTAGCTCGGGGCGAGCTGAGAGGCCGAGGAGGCCAATTTGCAGGGGGCTCTGAGGAGAGTCAGCTTGTGCTTGCAGGTCGGGTACATGGGTGGCCTGGTCGGTCCCTGTGGACCCTTTTTTCTGAGTTCTGTGACACGTCATCTGCCACGCGTCCTGATCTGGGAGATCGCCAATATAGAGCATCATCAGATTAGGACTAAAATTTTTTTTTAGGTGGGAGTTGGGTGGGATGCAAATTATGGTGTGCAAGCCACAAGCTTCATGCAAAAGAGTTAGCTGTAGTTATGTTATGAGACATGTTCTTAGGAAAATACGGTTTAGAAAACTTATGCCAAACTTGACAAATTTAAATAAACTCCGTTCCCGAACAGGGGCTCAACCATTCCCGAACAGGGATTAGAATTGTAGGAGATGCAGTTTGTCTCTCTTTCGATTGGAATCTGATATCTTTGGCAGGGGTCAGAGTCAGATGTTAATGTTGTCGCAGTGAACAATTCAATGCATACCTGGTTCCGTAGATTGAGTGGGGTTTGGGTGCAGAGTCTGCACAAAGTTTGTTTATATAGAATTGATGATAATGACGTTTGTTTTGGGGGGATTGCAACAGATGTGACCCTTAACCTTATGATTTGTTGTTTTCCCTTTTATAATGCTTTGCTTGTTTCTGTCGTTGGGGGATAGTCCTATTTAAAGTTTTAATGTTTTTTTTTTTGTGATTTCGTGGCTTGTGGGATTGTGGGATGTGACTGGGGCAAGAGCTGTTTGTTGGAAGTGAGGGCTCTCAAACTTGGAACATGACTCGGATTTGGTTGGACTTGGGACTATGGCACTCTATATGTTGGATATTATTATAAAGGTTATTGTAGCCGGATTTGTTGTGAACTTCACTTATATTTTACTGTTTTAGATATCGTCCTAACTTAAAAAGCATGATCCATCAATACAAGAAATATCAGTGAAGTTCATTGCCAATTTTGGATGTGAACTTTACAGCTACAACCATTGTTATAAGATCTTAGTTTCACTTCATGGGAACAAATACTTTACTCCATTTCCCACCATAAAATCTAATAGCACAATAGTAGGGGCCAAAATAGCAGTAGGGACTCAAATCCGACTTGGTTGGTGCTATACTAAGTACTATAAAATAAATGGGTCGGTGGCGTTTCTTTTCCCATTTGACGCTTCAAAAATTAGTTTGACTCTATCACTGTAAAATAAATTGTGGCATCTCTTTTTCCTTTTTTCCATTTTTTGACGCATGCGAGAGAAAAAACCTAAATTTTTATATATTTAAGATAAAAGATAATAACAAAACGAAAACGAAATACAATAGTAAAAAAATCAAGGCCTATTATAAGACAATATGTAACGACTACAACGTTTTTAAGTAAATATATTTTTGCTCAAATTTAAATGTTTTTCATCATTTTGTTTTATAAATAACTCAGGGGAATTTTATTTTAAAGAAAGGAGAATTTATTTAAAAAGAATTTTAAAGGGAAAGAAAATTAGAAATTTATATTTTTAAAGTTAAGAGACATTTTGTTAAAATTTACTGAAATTTATTTGGAATTTTTAGGATTTAATTTGGATTCATTAAGAATTAATTTGTTATATATAAAAATTAAAATTCAAAACTTTTATTTTTAAAACGAAAAACAAAGAAACCCAAAACCCTCGGCCCAGGAGCCCAGCCCAACCTAGGCCCAGCCCACATCAGCAAACGGCGGCGGCGGCCCCACATGGACGTTCGTGAGCACGCCACGTGTGCCGGGGGGGCGGGGGCATGTGGGATCCACGTGACGCGGGCTCTCTCGCGTAAAATGGGGGTATTTTGATAATTCGTTTTAAAAATTAACCCAGCACGGTATTTTGATCATTTCTTGCTCGAAAAAAAAATCCTAAAAATCACCCAAAATTTTAGACTCCCCGTTTTTTAGCTTGTGTTAAAATTTCAAATCCATAGGAGCTATGGTTAGGAAGATATTGCCTCGAAAAGTTATCAGTTGTTATACCTACTTGCGAGTTCGGTAAATTTACTTTACACATAGTTACTATGGATACTTTCTTGATGCATCACTGAGTTAGTTCAACTATGTGGATGTCAAACTAGATAATTTTGTTAATTAGCAATTAAAATCCATCATTAAGTGTATTAAAAATCGTCATAAGTAAAATTAGTAACGGAAAGTCCGATTTTTCGTTCAGTCGCTTTTTTATGGCTCGTTACACAAATGAGCGGTGGATTTATCACATAATTATTCATGCTCACCATCATTGCTAGAGAGTAAAGGAAACTTCATCTTCTATATGAGTTGCTATACGTGCGCTAGTAGAAATTGTGCAAATTAGAGACGGTTAATCAGCGATCGTTTACTTTTAAACGGTCGCTGATGAAGTATCAGCGTCCGTTTAAAACATATGGATGCTAATATCCGGTCGCTAATGTATTAGATACCGTCTGTTTTTCATTAGCGGCCGTAACCAGCGGTCGCTAATGTTTTGTGCAATTTAAGCCTCCGATATAGCTTCTCCTCTTCCATTCTTCTCCAATTTCTCTCTATCAACCGCGCCAAAAAATCCAGAAGGTGAATTTTCCCCCAATTCTTATCTAGAGTCATGCTAAAATTTCGAATTTCTCATCCAATATTTTTTTAAAGTTGTTGCCGTGCTCCAATTTTTTTCCAAAAATTTAACAATCATTGTCCAAATGTTAGGGTTATTCCGATTTTAATATTTTTGAATTTAATTGTTGGGTCAGGAAAATATTTGATTCTCATTTAATACCTCATTTTTAATTGGATTGAAAATTAAAATTAATTAAAACAACTAGCTAGCGCTTAAATTGATATTTGATATGAAATTCATTTTTAAATGTGTTGAATTATTAGAATTTGTGATTGTGGCTGTGTATGTGTGAGCGTAAAGAGTGACTTTTGATTAATTAGTGATTGAGAGTTATGGTTATTGAAGAGTGGTTGATGGTTAATTATTTACGGTAAAATTGAAGAGTGGTTTAGATTTTCTTTAAAACTGAAAATTGTTTTAGATGGGTTTTAGAATTTAAAATAGATGAAAAATTGAAATATAAATTATGTACTTTAGGGTTAGAGTGAAGATATAAAAATTATAGGTAATCGATAAATTTACTTGTTAGATTAATTTTGGATAAGATGGATTATAAAATTATATTAGATGAATTTAGGGTAAAATGTATTATAGTTAATTGAGAGTGTGTGAGCGAGTGCACGCGCGCATTTGTTTGTGTGTATGTGTAAGTTTGTGTCCGCGCGTATGCATGTGAGCGAGTGTGTGTGAGTGTGTGAGCCAGTGTATGTATGAGTGTTTGAATGCGCGCGCGTATATGTGAGTGTGTGAGAGTGCATATGTGTGTGCGTCCGTCCGCATATGAAATATTTTAAAAATATATTCACCCTAACTTATACTGTCCCTAATAAATCAAATTCTTTAATATCAATTAAATTATAGTAGATGCATAAATAAAAAATAAAATCAGATTAGGAAAAATCAACACTAATTAACCTATAACATTAATTATATTAATTAAGAAATCTTAATTAAGACTAAATAATAATGAACGAGACCCTGATTAAAATACGATTAAATAGAAAATTAATAGATACCTTAAAATTTTGATTAGAAACTTAAGTAGGCTTTTATGTTTTTATTTAATTAGTACGTTTAAAATCGAAAGATCTTAAATTTGTTTAGGATCAACATATAGTTTACCGTCTGACAATTGGTGTATGTCAAATCTTTTTCTCGTCGAATTGATAGATTCATATTATATGTTTGTGAAAGTTGAGCATCATGTTCAATTTTTTCAAACGTATGTGTAGCATTCGACGAGCTGATTTGACATACAATAATTGTCGGATTTGTTCGGTTTGAACATGTTATGAATGCAAGAAAACTTACATCTCACATCTTTCTGTATTTTCGTCTATTTCGAGAAGTTTCGACGGTACTATCCACTTGTTCTCCGTATACAGATTTATGTACGAACACAGGGAATGACGGAAAAGTGATGCCGCAATTTTCTCGTAATGGACGAAAAACATGAGGATGTGAGATGCAAGTATTGCATTCGTAATGGGAATAAGGACCATTATCCTTGACAGCCGTGAAACTAATAATTCTTCCCGACCTTTTGTTCTGAGTACTTATGCCAATTTTAAATGACTTTAGATGTTTTGATTTGTCCATATCATAAAATTTTATTTAAGGCTTGAAATTTTATTTAACGATGATATTGTAATAAACTCATAAGATATGTTAAACTCATATTATTATCCGTGTGATAATGCAACGACTCTGTTTTAATGTACAAAATTTTCTTGAAGTTAATGTACTGAATAGAGTATTTGCAAGCCTGAGTATACTTTAAGTATTATTTTGTTTGAAAAATAACAAGAAAACACTTGTAGCTCATTGGTAAAGTCTTGCACTGCAGTGATGTAGCCCATGTGTTGTGGAAAATTGTATTAACAACGACCTAGACAAGTGGCAAGAATCCCACATCCAACCTCACCAAAATGACCGACGAAGATTGCCTTTGGGCCGGAGTTGCCGGGCTTGCTCGTTGGTAATGGCCTCAAACTTTGCCTAAGTGTATTTTCTCCTACCCCCACTATTGCTCTTCTGTGTGATTTCTCTGCATTTATCAAGAGAGTGTAATTTCACTCTTTAATTTTATTTTAAATGCATTTTAATTCCTTTCTTCAATTCTCAAAACCCTAATTTCTCCATACAACATCACACACCAACTCTCTCCATTCTGAAATCCACTATCAAAAATTCTCAAATTGTTCCAAATCAAAGAAGTATACAAGTAGGGCTAGTCCAAGATCAAGCTCCGGCGACGATTCAAGAAGATTCCGGCGACCCCGCGACTCCATGAAACTCTCAAATCCTTCATATACCTCCCCTCTCTCATTCTAACTAGTAAGTTCTATCTTTTCTCCTCTATTCCTAACTTAAAATGTTCTCTTTTCAAAACCCGTCGAAAGTGGAGTTATTCCGACATCCGATTCTATATTTATTAAAAACACCATCTTTCTTAATAACCAATTGACCAAATAATTATATCTTGTTTAATAATCTTAAAACAAACTTTGAGAACAAGTTTCATACTAAAATACCATGTTATGTAACTTTTATTACATTTTATGTTTAAATACCACAAACTTTACATACGATATCTTTTTATCATATTTGCTTGTACTAAATTTAGGAAAATCTCACGAGGTAATGACCCATCTCTCACAACACACATCTTGACATAGCACGGTTTCTTTTTAACAATATTTTAGGACCAATACGACTTTATATTAAAATACCAAAAACTATTAAAAACCATATTCTTTAAATTTGTATTATTTACATTTCTTACAATTAAGCATTTACAACCCATTTTAGGGAATCCGATCGGGATGATGCGGGTTATCGTACATTCTCGGGACCAGTAGAGATGCAGACCTCCTCACGGAGCATCTGATCTCGATAGAATTTTTAATGCAATTTTTTTAAGAATAACGTGATTTTCTATTAATAAATAAATTTTATTTTTAATAATTATATATAAATATTATCAAATCATCTATTTTAAATATATAATAAATTCCACGTTCTTTCCAAACAAAAGAAAAGAATCACAAGTTTCATGAAAATACCATTTAGAATCCATTCAAGTCAAATTTACACAAAAATACCATATATTATTAAAACTAGGTATTTATTCACTAGAATAACTCACTTTTAAAAGTTACATCCATGAAAACCCTAAACACGATAAATAAATACTTGAGATTTATTTTGAAATTATACTAAAACTATTTTTCATAAACCCCCCTTAAGTTATATTAATTTACATTAAGGACCCCGGTAAATATAGGTTTAAACGGGACCAATTCACTTGAGCCTCAGGATGCCGGAGAAAGTGGATGCTTGCCTATTTAAGATAGAAAACTAAAACGGGGTTATCAATGGTAACTGGCTTGAAAAAAGTTACAAATCCTGCCGTCCATGTGCAGCAGTTACCGATAACTCCAAAATAATGCTTTGTCCCTAACACGGGAATGTTGGACCGAAATGTCCTTAAACTAACATTCACCCCTGACACGGGAATGTTGGACCGAAATGTCCTTAAACTAATATGTGTCCCTGACACGGGAATGTTGGACCGCGATGTTCTTAAGCCAATATGTTTTGCCCTACGGTCTGTCTTTATATTGACTACCGTATACTATACATGTGCTATTTATATACGATCTAATGATCAGTTAAGCTCATATGCTCATTGTTCCTAAATCGATCTTAGTCTCATATATGACCAACGATCCTTAAATCAAATCCATATGTCTCATGAACTGATAGACCTCATTAATATGAGATATGAGTCCTAAGTTCAAAACCCCTAATCTAATATACAGATTTGGACTAATCCGTGTCCTACTGGCATGACAAAATTAGTCTCCGTATACAATTCGAAGGCAACCCCATAATAAAACAAACATAACATGATACGAAGTGAAATATTAGAGAAGGTGAAAGTTGTTATTGCGTTGCGATAACATAATTAACTGCAAGAGTTTGCGTCCGCAGGGAAGAGCGTCCCCACAATAAAAAACCCTTCACAAATAAGGGGGAACCTGATAAGTCTGCTATATCGGTCGTATCTGTCCAAACCTCCAATATACGGTGCCATAAATCAACTTGGTATTTTCAGAAAGGTGGACGGATATGTTCCAAATAGCATCTGCCCCCAAATTCAAGCTAGACGTCCTCCGCGTCTCAGTTCAGTCTTCGGCGGTAAACACATGTTTTGACGATGGAAGCGGCGGGAGTTAGTAAGATACGCATATATATATATATATATTAATATAGCTAACGTTGTTTCGAAGATTATGATTTGAGTTCATATATTTATTTGTTTGTTTCGATTCACAGGGTTGAGTGAGCTGCAATTGTGCATGATTTGGAGATTTTTTTTGTATTGTTGGACATATATATAGCGTATGTATTGTGTTGTTTGTATTCAAAACAATTTAGTTTATGTATGTTTGTTTATTAAGAATTTAGTTCATATGTGTTTGATTGAGTTGTTGATATTGGTGGATACATCGTGGATAGTGGTTATATGTTGGTTTGTATACGTATGTGTTCTTATTAGTTATTGATCTTGTTGGATATGTTATGAATTGTGCATATATATTGATTTGTATGCGAAATGTTATTGTGACGTAATATATTGAAATTTTATTTATTATTGTATTGAATATAGTATTTTTCTGTAAAAAAAAATTCAGGTAAAATAGATATTAGCAACCGTATTAGATATAGGAACGGTCGCTCATACCTTATCAGCGACCATTCCCTGACATTAGGAAACGATTAAATTCGTTGGGATGTCCACATGTCTACTTATTAGCAACCAGAACAAACGGTTTCTGATACATATGTTAGCGACAGTTCTTATTAGAGACGTTCATGAACGGTTCCTAATATATGTATCAGCGACCACCCAATTATCGACCGTGTTTTAGCGACCGTTTAAAATATGAACGGTCGCTAATATGCTAATGTCTCGCTAATAGACATTAGCAACCATTTATGATTTTTTGGAGACCATTTCATACTATCTCTAAAATTGACAGTCTTCATTGATATCGAACGAAACTTCGTTAGCAAAACCATAGAAGAAGTTATTATTTTCAGTAACTTAATTCTACCTATAGTACTATACATATAATTTATGCAATGCTATACATGTTCACCGGTTAAGACACCTAGATGCATGCTAAACTACTAATACTGGCATAAAATACAAAAAAGTAACTTTAGACTTGATTTGTATTTTAATCTAATCGGTATACCTGATTAAACTCATGCTTATAATATGGCTTGTTTGTGCACTTCATTATATCTAGAATCATGTATTACCATGTATGGTTGGACAGCCAGAGCCGTGAAAATCGGGAAGGTGGAATACGCTATTGTATGTGTGGAACTAATTGTCTGTGGAGCAAAGTGTACAGCCACCTCTTGAATCCACATTGCTTATCTCTAGAATCTACATATGATGTTCCGACATGACGAACGTAATATTCATAATGCTCCGCATCTCTAGCCCATTGCATAACTAAAGCCGTGATCAGGCTCATAATAAGAATTGAGGATAGTTGCAAGCATATATAGAGTAAAATGCCGCTCGAAGCAAAGCACATGCCATAATGATGGGTGCATCTCTTGAATCCGAGAATAGCCACCTCTTGAATCCCTGGGTTCTATCTTTTAAATCTGTATACATGTAGGTACTCTCTAGGAGACGTCCGTAAGGACGCACAACAACTTGACATGACAAGAAATGACATGCATCAACCATTGTTGGAAGCTTGTGCGTTAGTCTCTTCATGAGCGGACAAAGGTGGAGTGAAAAACAATAATTTTAAAAACTAACACAAGCTTACAAAAGTCCCTAAAAGATCCATGCAACAAAAATAGTAACTATTTTTCTACAAAAAGGGTTTATCGAAATAACAACCTTTGTAGTGTGATCTTGCAGTCGCTGTAAACTTCGGCTAAACTCGAGCACTCCAGATCAAGCTTTGATCGTAGTGAAAGTATGTTCTATAGGGGTGAATTGGATTATACCACTACCATGCCTAAATAAAAACAATTCTATCAACATGTGCTAATCAATAACCATAATTGCAAAGCTTAAGCAAATGATACACTAATAAAGATAAGTGGCTAACTACAATTGTGAAATCATAAATATATAGCAAGAGTATTATTAAGAGCAATCAATGAGCATATAGAATAAAAGATATTGAGCATGCAACTTCTAAACTAATAAGCAAATAAGAGATAAGAATTTGCAAGCTTAAACACGAGAGATTTTAGAGAGGTTCAGGAGATCTCCAGTCCTCTTTCTTTAGGAGTACGAGCCCGTTCCACTAAACACGTCTCCACTGAAATAATACGTTGCACACCCACAACCTTCCAACATGTCACTCGACATACGAGTGACTCTTCTCTCAATACAATCACACGTGCTCACACTTGAGCACTTCTTCTCTCAACAAGGTCTTCTCTCTTACAATGTCACTCTTGCACTTAAGAGCTCAAACTCAAAGAAAAGAAGAGATTTACAATGAAGCACAATACTTTCTAGGAGTTTCTCTCAAGCTCAACTGATCCTTTAAAAAGTATGGACATGCAAATAGAGCTCTTGAATGTATGTGAAAATGATTTGAATAATCAAACGAAAAACTTTTTTCAATTCTCACATAAGATGGGATTTTTCTTTTCAATATCACTCAAGAATAAACGAGTGAAAATCTGTGGGTGATTGGGGCTCAAAAAACCAACACAAAACATATATATAGCTCCCCAATAAAAACAACTCAAAACAAGTGAGGGCAGCAGTTTTAAAACACGACAGATGTCTGAAGGCAAATTGGACAGACGTTTGACGGAAAATTGAAAACACCCCAAAGGCTATAAACGACTATTTTTTCAAATCAAAAAAATTGTAGACGTTTGTCGAGTAAAGGTTCAGACGTCTGTCGATCTTTTTCAAAGATAGCCAATGAAAGCACAGAGAACAAACAGACGTCTAAACGAAAATGGGACAAACGTCTGAAGAAGAAATAATTTTCAAAGATTTTGAACTGCAAACCTTTGTTGGCTATAGCTTTAGATGTTTGCTTCTTAAAAAGAACCAAGGCAATAAAAACACAGAGTACAAACAGATGTCTAAAGAATCATGGGACAAATGTCTGAAGAAGAAAGATTTTCAACCAGAGACTTTGGCCCAGACGTTTGTCAAAGATGCAGGCGTCTGTTCTGGAATACTTCAGATGTTTGTTTTGAAGTGAAAATAGATATTTGAAACTGATATTTGGTTTTCAATAGTAGACAGACGTCTGAACCAATAATGGACAAACGTCTGAATAAGGAAAACACTGAAAACTTTGCTTTTCAAAATAAGAAATCGTTTTGAATGAAAATCCTCGCAATGTTTAAACCAACAGTTTCATGCATGATAAAGAGTGTGTGTAAGATCTCTAATTGATATTGTCCATAATTCATAGAGTACTTATATAGAATCTTATGTTGATGTCGTATTTCTTCGACAACTTGAATCTTTGATAATTCGACATGAGCTCTTGAAATTTAGCGGACCGCTTGATCTTCAATTAATCTTCAACTTGATTTCCATTGATCTTCTCCACTCAACTTACGTTCTTCTTGAAATCGATATTTAATTTTCAAATGAATTTCTCTTCGATTTCGATTTCTAACGTTTCAAATTCGGACTTTGGCTTCTAGTTTTCTTCGCTGTACGTAGCATGAACTCTTGAACCCTTGTATTTTGGCTACTTGACTTCACGAAGCTTGAATGTGCAATTTGGAAAGCTCTCGTTCGTATGCTCCAACCTCCATTAGATTTTCCTTTTAAGCTTGATTTCCTCCGTCCTCCATTATATGCTTGTGCCATGAGATATCCTGAATATCCTGAAACACAATCTCAAAACGACCAAGTATATCATATATAATGTTATAAAATAAACATGATAATAAACACGGTATATGAATATTCATTGTTTCAAAATCACAAAACTATGAAAAGTATGCCAATGTCAACTCATTTTTCTCAACAACTAATTTATCGATTAAAGCGGTTTGAGAATCATGAGCAAGCATTAAATCACTAAATTTGGTAATCAAATTTTTGTTCAAATTCTCACAAAATGCACAACATGAAATCAAATCTCTTCTCTCGTTTTTTAAGATGGAAATATGATCTTCGAGCAAAATATTTTTAGACGCTAATGAAATATGGCTATCATACAAGGTATTAAAGCGTCTAATAGTTGATTATGGTTAAGTTTTTGGAAATCATAAGTAGGATTAGTTACCATCCCATGATCAAAACGTCTCTTTGTTGATTCCATAGAATTGGATTGCCCCTTGAGGTTTGAACATTGTGGAGGCACATCCAAAGTCGCTATAGGAGTCATTATCATAGCACTCTCTTCCATTGCAATCGACTTTCTCTCCGTATATTCTCTTCAATGAGCATCACATATCACGAGTTTTCTTGCAAAAATAGGCCTTATTAAGAACATCAATATTCAAAGCACAATGTAAAATTTTCAAAGCTTTAATGTTCAAAACAGATAAATATTTATTACGAGTACTCCACATAGATTTAGCAATAGAGAGAAGAGAGTACCCATTATCAGCTATTTTCCATATATTTCTATCTCGAGATTCAAGAAAATATTGTATCATAATTTTTCAAAAATCAAATTTAGAACTATCAAAATACTGAGAATTATGAATAGAGGGTTCATCATGATAAGAGTAAGATGGTAAAGATGTAACGGCTCTAAAATCTTTGTACGGAAATTTTTTTGTTAATATACAAGAAATGAGTTTTATATCCTGAGTTTGAGTTATAAGTCACTCTTGTGAAATAACAGCAAGAAACCACTTGTAGCTTACTGGTAAAACCTTACACTGCTATAACGTAACCCCTGTGTTTGATCCCCATCAGACATAATTATTTTTTTCTGAATTTTTTAACTTTTTGGAAGCCCAAAAGATTGCACGTGCAATACGCAGGGAAATGAAAAGTTCAGAAAAATCGAACTGTGGAAAATGATTTAAATACTGAATTGATCAAGTGGCACGAATATCGAGACCAGAGCCTCAAGATCTGTAACACTTTAGAATGTGTTTAGTAGCTGATTATATTTTAATATGTGATTTTTAATAAAAAGTTTACCAAATTGGTTTTCAAATAATTTTTCAAATTTAATAAATATTTTTCTAGAATTTTCCTAGGCTTACACAAACTTGTGCATGTAAATTAGGGTTAAAATTTGGGTTAAAGCATGTTTAACAACCATGGTAGATTAACTCTACCATTATTAAGTTAAATGATTTTAATTAAGGGTATATTTTTTGTTTTAAATGAAAAGGGATTTAAAATTTAATTGGTTGACTTGGGAGAGAGAATGCATCATGGCTAAGCCATGCTTGCATTAATTAAGAGAGAGGGAGTGCATCATGGTAAGCCCATGCTTGCATTTAATGTGCCAAGAGAGAGAGGAATGAGGGCTTGACTTTCTTGTATTATCATTTCTTTTGTTTGCTATACTCTCACTCACAACACTCTCTCCCTCTCACACACACACAACCAGCAGCCTCCACAGCAGCATCAGCAGCTCCAGCACCAACATCAGCAGCCACAGCTTCAGCAACAGCAGCAAGCACAGCAGCAGCAGCAGCAGCTACAGGCAGCAGTGGTAGCAGCTTCAGGCAGCAGCAACAGCAACACACCAGTTGCTCCATCCCCTCTTCTTCTTCTCCTTCTCCTCGTTTGGGAGATCCTTAGAGGGTATAATCTCTAACTCTTTCCTTGTTCGCTTAGTTTGTGTAGTTTAGCTTCGATTAGCGATAATTATGTGAGTTTTGTGCTAATTGTGGTATTTTGTGTGAACTTTAGTTAAGTTAGGGTATTTATAGCTTAATCAACCCTATTAGGTGTTGTTAGGGCCAGGTGAACCTAGGTAAACCCCTGATTACACAAAAATACCCTAAGTTTTCAAAATTGTGCAAAAGTTGACATTTTTAAGCAAAACTTATCTTTTTGAAATCTGCTATTACCCCAGTGAGTGCAAAATGAATTTGAGTAGACTGTAGTTTACTGGAGATACCCCACCACCAGAGCCCGACCCCACCACCCTAATCCCAGGCCACCGGAAAAATCGTTCTGGCCGCAAATTGCAGCCAGACTTGAGAGATTGGAGTTAGGGTTTTTAGGGTAGGTGTCTGCTATATTTTGTAGGTCCATGGTATATATAGATTTGTAATATTTTAACCTGGGTAAAATCTGGGGCAGTATGTCATTTTCTGGTGTTTTTAGTTTGCGCGATACACGCGATACGCGAGTGGGTTCTGTGATTCAGCGTATCGCGGCGTATCGGATTGAGTTCTAGACGCGTACACACACGTTTCAGCGTATCGCACACACGTGCGTTAATTCGCGACGCGAGTTTCTCATTTTGTTCGATATCGCGTTTTGCGAGATATTTGCTTATATTTGGATTCTTGTGTAAATTCCAGGTTCGCAGGCGGGTACGTCAGACGCCGCCAGAAAAGAGAAGCAGGTGGTCGGCTATACTTAGCACGCGACCAAGTGAGTAGATTTAATATTTACGGGGAAATCGCCCGTATGGTATTAAGCATTAGGGCGTAATAGGATATTTAGTCATGTATGGTCATATAGATATACTAGTAGCATACTCTCTTGATATAGATAGAACCGGTAGTATAGAACATTGCACTGTCACTAACAATTCCAGTTGCACGAGCACGACTTATATGCTATACTCACACCGTTAGTGATTGCCATGACACTCACATTATAGAATTGCTATAAATCATATATCATATTGTTTCCACTTTATTGATGTTTGTTAGGATTTGCCGCATATTAGAATATGTTATATTCGTACCATGCACATTGTATACTCATTTTTTTGCATACCTTCATTGATATATCACTACCTGTGCACATGTACCCTTTATATACATCATATATTCATACTTGGGCACCTATGCCTCACATATCCATACTTGTGTCATATACTTCATATATCCTCATTTGGGCACATATACATCGTATGTCCACATTAGTACACATGTACATTGCCACATTCACTTTACGTACTTATCCTTTCGCACATCCATACCTATACACATATTCATATGATACATACATGGATGATATTGACTTGATTTAAAAACTAAGGGACCGCAATGTGATATTTTCAAAACTGGATCTTTTAAAAGAACGGTTTTCCCTTTCTTTTACTCTTAGTGTCATACGACACATTTCATGGATTTACGCATTAGATTTGATTTATGTGATTTCTGGATTTGGGAATCGGAGTACTATTTTAAGAAAATACGCACTGTTTAAAAACCAGGTTTCCCTTGATATGATATTTCAGTACGTCCACCATGTGTTTTCTCGGTGCTAGAGTGAGATATAAAACCCGATTCGAGGAGCGGACGAGGCTGATTGCGGGTATATGGTGGACCCGGTATGGTACCCAAGGGCGAGAACGGATCTGCTGTGTAGCTAGACGGTGAGCCTGGCAGTGGGACCACTACCTACCGGTGATTGGTTGGACCTGACGGTTATCCGGAGGATGCTGACCAAAGTCGATAGATGGATACGGGACGACTCGTACTGCCGGGGCCGAGGGCCGATATCGCAGACGGAGCCTGTGGGCTGACCCAGAATGACGGATGCCCGATATATGATGATTTGCGTGTCGATGCTGGACACGAGTATTTCTTGATATTTTGAGTGCCGATGTTGGGCACTCACGATTTTATGAGACTTACAGGATTTGAGGGCCGGAGGATGACGGCGCCTGAGTTGTATTAGGATTTGGATGCAATTGATGGGCATCGATTATATTTTCCACGATGACATTCCGAGTAGATGTTATATTTCCCATGCTCAGCATTCATTATTTGATATCTCATCCTGTATCTATTGTACCTGATATAGTACACAGGCTTGCACGATCATCTTATACCCTGCTCATTCTATATAGGGTTGTTAGATTGTATTGCCATACCTGATTATCACATATCTTGCTCATCACATGAAGATGCTATTAGATCTCACTTGTTGCATGACTTTGAGCACCCATGTTATCATATAGATGGTATCTGTTGGCATAGGTTAGAGTATCGCAGCAAGTGCATACTCGCGATTACCTTTATATGTTATCTACTCTTCACGAGTTGCCAACTCACCCCCGTTGTGCCACGGTGCTTGCAGGTTGCCCATTGGAGTAGTCGCGGCTGGCTGTTTACTGCATCTTTTGACACAGATACCACTGCTTTGGCGTGCTAGCCCTTTTGCTATTAGGTGGATTTTGTGTGGTATCTGTTTACTTTTCAGTTGTATATTGTTGTATCTAGTATTCTCCATCTACCTTCATGTATTGACTTAGAGACAGTTTTGAGGACGATATATATTATTTTGTATTCTGGTGTCGGGCTCGCTGTGGGCCGACTTTATTTATGCAGTCTTATCTTATATGATATTTGTTTTCACTTTACTGCTCATTCTTCGCTACGGCGTCGTATATCATATTGTGGTGATTGTTCCGTCGTTGGGCGCGATTCTCCCATTTGAGATGCTCTATTCATTTTACATGTTACTTTTACTATATCTTGCCTTTTACCCGATTTTCGGGACAAATTTTTATAAAGGAAATGTTGCCAAAATTATTAAAATATAACTCTTGAACTAAAAAGGATTTCTACTAAATTACTTAAGGTTTTCTAAACGTTTTACAAATGCCTCTACTAAAATGTTTTAACACTCTATATTGTAAATGGTTTTGATTTCTGGGTTTCGGCTTACTTAGTCACGTTACGCCTGTAGACGTTACATGGTTAAGTGCTGGTCATGGGCCGAACTTTGGGCCGTGACAAAATCGATCGGCCAATATGGCTCAAAAACTGGCGCCGACGGTCCGATTAAGGCCAATGAAGCCCGTGCTCTACACACTTGTCTCTTCAGCTACTCCTAACCCCTCTGCACTGTTTGATTTCCATGCAATCAAACAGAGATCTTTCATTTCACAATTAAAAACAATTTTAATGTTTTTAATCCACATTTTTAATTCCCTGTTTTCCGCCCGAAAGACGCGACCGGGACGTTGGGACGTCTGGCCTGAACTTCGAGGGCAGATGCTTGTTCCCCTCCGAATGGCGGCGCGACGGCGTACGTCTTGCCTGAGATTTGGGGCAGATGCTAATTGGTGCTATCCGTCCATCTCTCCAAGGATGCCAAGTTGATCTATGGCACCATGCATCGGAGGTTTAGACGGATGCGTCCGATGTAGCAGACTTCGTCAGATTCCCTCTCGCTTGAGGGGTTTTTGATTGTGGGAACGCTCTTCCCTGCAGGCGCAAGCCCCTGCAGTTAATTACGCTACCGCATCGCGGTAACAACTTTCTCCTTCTCCAGAATTTCACTTTGTGTCGTGTGTTTTGATTTTGTGTTTAGTTGCCCGTGGATTGTATACGGAGACTGAGTTATGTCGTCGCCCGTAGGGCGTGGACTAGTCCAAATCCGTATTATCTTAGATTTGGGTTTGGGGGTTTGGTTTGAGGATACGTTAGCCATATTTGAGACTAGGATCGACTCAAACGTTTGTTAAGGATACGTTAGTCCGATTTGAGACTAAGATCAACTCAACGGGATCGTTTAGATCCGACAAAAGAGCAATTTGCTCTATTGTTCCAGTTTAGGGACATAGTGGTCCATTGCATGTATGGTCGTCGGGACCCGTCACCTCTCTGACGACGTTGAAGGATTACAACGACAGGTGTCAGAGGAGTTCAGAGATGTACCCTTGAACCAAGGTCGATTTGAAGCTTTATAGTCCATTTGAATGTTTAAGGATACGTTAGCCGTGTTTGGGGCTAAGATCAACTTAAACGGGATCGTTTAGATCCGACAAAAGAGCAATTGGCTCTATTGTTCCAGTTTAGGGACATAGTGGTCCATTGTATGTATGGTCGTCGGGACCCGTCACCTCTCTGACGACGTTGAAGGATTACAACGACAGGTGTCAGAGGAGTTCAGAGATGTACCCTTGAACCAAGGTCGATTTGAAGCTTTATAGTCCATTTGAATGTTTAAGGATACGTTAGCCGTGTTTGGGGCTAAGATCAACTTAAACGGGATCGTCTAGATCCGACAAGAGAGCATTTGGGGCTCTATTGTTCCAGTTTAGGGACATGGTGGTCCATTGCCAGTTTAGGAATATGGTGGCTTCTCCGGTAGTTTAAGGACATTGCGGTCTGCAGGTAGTTTAAGGACATTGCGGTCCATCGGTAGTTTAAGGACATTACGGTCCAGGTTAAGGACGTCGTAGTCCATGGGTTTAAGGACCCCACAGTCCATTGTTAGTTTTAAGACATCTCGGTCAAGGTTAAGGACGTCGTAGTTCATGGGTTTAAGGACCCCACAGTCCATTGTTAGTTTTAAGACATCTCGGTCAAGGTTAAGGACGTCGTAGTCCATGGGTTTAAGGACCCCACAGTCCGTATCTTGGTTTAAGGACGCATTAGTCCATGAGTTTAAGGACCCCACAGTCCGTACTAATGTGTGGTTGTCGGGACCCGTCACCTCTCTGACGACGTTGAAGGATTACAACGACAGATGTCAGAGGAGTTCAGAGATGTACCCTTGAACCAATGAGTTTGTTGAAAGAGCAGATGTGCTCAGTTCAAGATGATTTGAGGACTTATGGCCAATTTGGGCTAAGTCCAATTATGTTTGAAACATTGACCCTCTGTTGGTCCATTGAAGGAGAGGCCTTGCATCTGAAACTTAGCCAATTGGGCTAAAGCTAGTGTTAAACACTAGAAACCAATAGTGTTGAACACTGGGAATAAGATTAGCAAGTTAGCGTTAAACACTAAAAGATAATCAGTGTTAAACACTGGGAACAGAGTTTTCACATCAGTATTAAACACTAAGCAAATCAGTGTTAAACACTGCAAATAGAGTTTTCCAAATTAGTGTTAAACACTAAGAAAATCAGTGTTAAACACTGAGGACAAAGTCTTCAGATTAGTGTTTAAACACTAAGGAGAGAGGGGTCACGTGTGGACACGTGAGAGCGCCCTGATTCCCCTTATTTTATTCTGCAGGTAAGTGTTTAACACTTTAGTTCTGGCGGCCATCACGTGCGAGCACGTGATGAAAGCCCATGCTCTGCGCGTTATAATGCTCACTAGGGGTCACGTGGTGACACGTGAGGGCGCCCTATAGCTCTTTTCTATTCCTTGTGCTTCAGAGGTCACGTGGGTCACGTGAGGCACTGCCTCAAAGGGCTTTCTGTAGATCTTTTGGGGGGGTCACGTGGTGACACGTGACCCTGCTTTTCTGTAGTTGTTTAGAAGATCTGTTAATCCCTTTCAGGAATTAAATTCCTCGTAGGGTTGAACCCTGACAATAATTTCAGAGGAATTAAATTCCTAGTTCCTTTTGAAGAGTTGAACTTTGAATTTTCTGTAGGAATTAAATTCTTCATATATGTGAAGAACTGAATAGGGTTAAACCCTAATAAAAGCTTTAAGGAATTAAACCCACACTCTCTGTTAGAGAATTATTCTGGGGAATAAGATTAAGGGGATTAAATTCTTGTTTTTTTAACAGAACTAAGTTCTTAACTAGGGTTAAACCCTGATTCTTTTCATTCTGAAGGAATTAAATTCCCATAACACAGGGTCAAACCCTAATTTTATTTTGAAGGAATTAAATTCCTATAGTTCTGTGAGAATTAAATTCTCGTGCTTCCATTCCCTCTCTATACTTTGGATCTGCATGGCAGGATCTCAACCCATTGAGAATTAAATTCTCAACTCAAGGGGAGATGTGCACTTTGCAGATCCTCCATCAAAGAGAGAAGAAATATGTCCTTCTGTTTTATATTAGAGTTAAACTCTGTTGAGAATTAAATTCTCTTTTCTTTCAATGAAACCTTCCCTTTCTTACCTAGGGTTTTCTTTTGCAGAAGATCCAAATTCCTCTAAAGTATAAAGGCTCTCTCTCTTTTCTTCCCTCTGCATATATGTTTTTTGCGTGTCTCTTGGCTCCTATTTATAGGAGAAGCAGCCGAATCAATTGGTTTTTGGTGAATCTTTCATTGAGAGATTTGATTTGCATCCATCATTCATCTGGACCTTTGGATTATTAGGTGAATTTTATCCACCGTTGGATTTTAAATCCAGAGATCCTCCTTTGTTATTTCGGTTGGATTTTAAGGGGAAATCTTTCCAAGTTCAGGATTTTCCCATAGATAGATGATATTCAATCATCTTTAAATCTTTAATTCAATCGGTCGCTTTGGAAAGATTTAAGAGATCTTTTCCCAGAATTTAATTCTGCTAACAGATAGGCTTTGAAAGCTGGTCACGTGTGGCCACGTGACCCTTGGTCACGTGTGGGCACGTGACCCCCTTGGAACGAGCTTTCCTCTTCCTTTTTGCGCTCTGCTTTCTGGTTGCTGCTTAACCGTCACGTGCCATCACGTGACCCTCGTCTGGACCCTTTTTTCTTGATTTAACTGGAGAACAAGTCTGCTGCTTTTGAGTATCACGTGCCAACACGTGACCCTGGTCACGTGGGAGCACGTGACCTCTTCTGGAGCCCTTTTCCTTGATTTAACTGGAGAACAAGTCTGCTGCTTTTGAGTATCACGTGCCAACACGTGACCCTGGTCACGTGGGAGCACATGACCTCTTCTGGAGCCCTTTTCCTTGATTTAACTGGGGAACCGGTTTGCCTTTGAAGCCGCTCTTAAATGTCACGTGCCAACACGTGATCCTGGTCACGTGGGAGCACGTGACCCTTTCTGAAGCCCTTTTCTTTGATGTACATGGGAAGCTGAGTCTGCCTTACCGATGCTTTTAAATGTCACGTGCCAACACGTGACTGCTGGTCACGTGGGAGCACGTGACCCTTCTTCGTAACCTTTCCTGATTTTAAATCAGGAAACAAATGCCCCCACAGCGTTGTTCTCACGTGTTTGCACGTGAGTGCAACGCTGTCACTCTTTGTGACCGTTGGATTCTTCTAGGGATTCAGGGAGATGAAGCGTTTCCATCACATCCTATAAATATATGGGTCATTTCAGGGACGCCTCCACTTTGCTTGTCTTCCTCCATGCAAACTTTCTCTGAGAATTTAATTCTCTTCTTTCAGAGCTTAGTTCTCTGCCTTGAAACAATTTTCAGAGTTTAACTCTGTTTGAAAGGACTCTTCCTCCTCAGGTAATGTTCTTGGACAAACAGCGAACTTCCACATTCCCTTGGATTTTAAATCCAAAACGAGGGTTTTTACTCTTTTCAACAAGGGACTTATTTTTCTTCAAGTTTTTCCATAAGAACAGGAAACCACCTAACCTTCGAACTGTAGATCTCTTAGGGTTTAGATGATCTTTGGAGGGGATGATGATGGCGTTTCAACTCCATGGAATTTAATTCCATCCAAAAATGTTTCTGGGAATTTAATTCCCTTTTCGTAGTAGGGAATTTAATTCTAATGAAGAACTCGGTTTCTTCACACGGAGGCTTCTTGGGGTCTTTTGACCCGAGGTTGTCCTTCTGCAATTAATGAAACAGGAGCCTTCTAATGATTCTCATGACTTTTATTTCAGGTATCATGGATGCCCATCTATATGGTCTTGACGAGATCATTTCCTATGGGAATATTCGTGCACTGGGCCGCAGTCAAAACCAGGAGTTCACCGATGCTCAATGTGCCGAGATCATAAGCCGCTTTGACGAGTACAACCATCGGCTACTCCCCCGTCGCTTCTCTCTTCTGAGGCTGATCGTGCTGGCGATCCGGGAGGCACTTCCTCTCTTTTGCACCGGCATACCGCTCAGGGCCTTGGACACTGCTGAGGATAAGGTACATTCGGTGTACCTGATGGGCTTGATCTCAAAGAGGAGGCGAGATCACCTAATTGATCTCTTGCACCAAGCCTTTCAGCAGTCGGCCATACTTGCCGCCTATCGGAGGGTGGAGGATATTCGTGAGGACCCCGACGCTTGCGACCGCGAGAGGAAGCATACTCGGGAGGTTCGAAATGCTTGGAGAATCTTGGACAAAGTTAATCTTGAGTTTCTCAACCCATGCCCCGCGTCTGAGGTTCTACCGTTGTAATTGTGTCCTCTTTATTTTGTATGCTTTATGCTGAACCCCATGTAGGCTTGGTACTCGTATGTATGTTTTCGCTTGCATGAATAAACATTGTGTTCTTCTTACGAAAGCTTCCTCTAATTATCAACATTGTCATCATGTCGCATGCACATTAAATCCTTGAATTTTATTTCTTTTTTGGATGTTCATATGATTGCGAACACATGCTCGATAGGATAAACATCGGAAATTTTCTCGTCGCTTTTCATACCAGGTGATGTGAGCGCGTTTTAGATCGATTATTGCTGTCGACCGGAAGCCCATTTATATGATCTTGAGCGTGTATGTCCCCTTTCCAAGGTTATGGTCACGAAAGTGAGCTTACATGGCCTGATAGGGCGACACGTGGCGAACATATTGTTGTGCGAGAAAAGGGCTCGGCCGTAAATTTTCGGAGAGAGAGCTGGCTTCTAAAGCGCTGAGCGAGCTTCAGGCGAGTCTTACTGCCAAGGCCAACAAAGCATATGAACTCTGGCGGGTGCTTCAGGAGTCCATCAAAGAGGTGGTGGCTCTCGATAAAACTGCCACGTTCACCCGCGAAAGGGTCGAGGCTCATAAGGCCATCGAGAAAGAGCTTGAAGCTCGGCTTGCTTCATATCAGGCCCAACAAGCTCAGGCGTAGGCTTGTCTTTTAGAGATCTTGCGTCATGAAGCCGTGGCTCAGCAACAGAAAGATGAGATGGTAAAATTGCTACATCGCCCGCCGGCTTGAAGACTTGTATCTTTTCCTTTCTTTTTTTTTTGTACATACTCATGAATGAGAGTATCTTTCTTTTTTGTTTCTTTCATGAGTTGTATTTTGTATCCATTTTGGTTTACGAATAAAAGATACATTTTCTTCTCAATGGTGTGTCCGCTTTTTATTGAATGTATTCTGCGGATATTCTATCTTGATCTCCTTGCAGGACAACGATGGCTTAGGATTCAGGGTTAAGATATGCTTCCTAAGACTTTTGCATTTTATGAGCCACGAGGGTCTCATAAAGAGTTTTTCTCCCTACAGGTCGAGAGGATCCCATAGGTGTAAGTCCTTCTTAAGAATCGTGGGGATTCTTAAGCGGGTTTTCCCTTGAGAGTCGTAAGGATCTCACAAGAGAGTTTTCTTCCTTACAGGTCGTGAGGACCTGCAAGTGCTGGATGTGGTCGCCCTTATCCGTGTTTCACGGGGTCAGGGGTCGCTCAAGGTATCGTAGTTTAAAGACGTCACGGTCAAGGTTAAGGACCTCATAGTCCGTGGATTTAAGAACTCCACAGTCCGACGTTAGTTTTAAGACATCACGGTCAAGGTTAAGGACCTCATAGTCCGTGGATTTAGGGACTCCACAGTCCGATGTTTGGTTGCAGGGACCCGTCACCTCTTTGAAGACGTTGAGGAATTACAACGCTGAGTATCAAAGGAGTGAAGAGATGTACCCTTAAACCAAGGCAGAATCCGTAGGGAATCGGGGTGGTTGATCGTTAGTTTTAAGACATCACGGTCGAGGTTAAGGACGTCATAGTCCGTGGATTTTAAGGATTCCACAGTCCGATATTTGCTCTGGATGCTTCACACGGGTTCACTGCCGTGCTTGGCGAGGACCAGGCTCCGCTCTGGGCGTTTTCCGTGGGGTCAAAGAGTGACGTTATCCGCGTTCCACGTAACCAGGAATTTTGCACTAGATGCTTCACACGGGTTCACTGCCGCGCTCGGCGAGGACTAAGCTCCGCTCTGGATGCTTCACACGGGTTCACTGCCGTGCTCTGCGAGGACCAGGATCCGCTCTGGAAGTTTTCCACGGGGTCAAAGAGTGACATTATCCGCGTTCCACGTAACCAGGAATTTTGCACTAGATGCTTCACACGGGTTCACTGCCGCGCTTGGCGAGGACTAGGCTCCGCTCTGGATGCTTCACACGGGTTCACTGCCGTGCTCTGCGAGGACCAGGATCCGCTCTGGACGTTTTCCACGGGGTCAAAGAGTGACGTTATCCGCGTTCCACGTAACCAGGAATTTTGCACTAGATGCTTCACACGGGTTCACTGCCGTGCTCGGCGAGGACTAGGCTCCGCTCTGGATGCTTCACACGGGTTCACTACCGTGCTCTGCGAGGACCAGGATCCGCTCTGGACGTTTTCCACGGGGTCAAAGAGTGACATTATCCGCATTCCACGTAACCAGGAATTTTGCACTAGATGCTTCACACGGGTTCACTGCCGTGCTCGGCGAGGACTAGGCTCCGCTCTGGATGCTTCACACGGGTTCACTGCCGTGCTCTGCGAGAACCAGGATCCGCTCTGGACGTTTTCCACGGGTTCAAAGAGTGACGTTATCCGCGTTCCACGTAACCAGGAATTTTGCACTAGATGCTTCACACGGGTTCACTACCGTGCTCGGCGAGGACTAGGCTCCGCTCTGGATGCTTCACACGGATTCACTGCCGTGCTCTGCGAGGACCAGGATCCGCTCTGGACGTTTTCCACGGGGTCAAAGAGTGACATTATCCGCGTTCCACGTAACCAGGAATTTTGCACTAGATGGTTCATATGGGTTCACTGCCGCACTCGGCGAGGACTAGGCTCCGCTCTGGATACTTCACACGGGTTCACTGCCGTGCTCTGCGAGGACCAGGATCCGCTCTGGAAGTTTTCCACGGGGTCAAAGAGTGACATTATCCGCGTTCCACGTAACCAGGAATTTTGCATTAGATGCTTCACACGGGTTAACTACCGTTCTCGGCGAGGACTAGGCTCCGCTCTGGATGCTTCACACGGGTTAACTGCCGTGCTCTGCGAGGACCAGGATCCGCTCTGGACGTTTTCCACGGGGTCAAAGAGTGACATTATCCGCGTTCCACGTAACCAGGAATTTTGCACTAGATGCTTCATACGGGTTCACTGCCGCGCTCGGCGAGGACTAGGCTCCGCTCTGGATGCTTCACACGGGTTCACTGCCGTGCTCTGCGAGGACTAGGCTCCGCTTTGGATGCTTCACACGGGTTCACTACCGTGCTCTGCGAGGACCAGGATCCGCTCTGGACGTTTTCCACGGGGTCAAAGAGTGACGTTATCCGCGTTCCACGTAACCAGGAATTTTGCACTAGATGCTTCACACGGGTTCACTGCCGTGCTCGGCAAGGACTAGGCTCCGCTCTGGATGCTTCACACGGGGTCGAAGAGTGACATTATCCGCGTTCCATGTAACCAGGAATTTTGTCGATTATATCCGCATTTCACGGGATGGAGGTTTGACTGTTGGCGATATGTATACCGCCGAGCCATGGAACTGGGAGTTGCCGCTGTTCCGCTTAGCTTGAAGTAGTGTCCGTCGTTACGAGACGAGTGTTGGGATGATCTCTAGGTCGCTTGCGGCCCGTCGAGATTTTGCTTCTTCTTATGATGAAACCTGAGGGGAGGTATGTTCCCTTTCTTTCTTTTTTGTTTGCGCCCCTGGATTGTATACAAGGGTTGATGTAACATCACATGTAAGGCATAAATTTTATTCTTATTTTATTTCTTTTTCCGCGATGCTTTATCATTTCAGCTTTTATATCGCGAAGGTCGCGATTGCCCTATCATTTCGGCTATTTTTTCGCGGTGCCCAATTATTTCGGCTATTTATTTCATTTTTACTCGCTGCTTTTTATTGCGAGTTGCCCCATCATTTCGGCTATTTTTCATGCATACATTTTTACTTGATGTTTTTTATTGCAAGCTGCCCCATCATTTCGGCTATTTCATATGCATTTTTGGCTCGCTGATTTTTTTTTATCGCGAGTGTGGAACTTGGAATCTGATACCAATCTTAGCATCAGCATCGCTGCGACTGGAATATTGCCAGGAGCGAATCATCATTTGCCATGGGAGGGCTTGGAATTTGATATCGGTTTAGGCATCAGTATCGCTGCAACTGGGATATTGCTAGGAGCGAATCATCATTTGCCTTTGTCGATGTTGAACAAATGTGACTTAGCAAACAGGGTTAAGGTCCTGTCGACTAAGGCTTTTGACTTCATGAGCCGTAAGGGTCTCACAAAGGTATTTCTCCCTACAAGTCGTGAGGATCTTATAGGTATATTTTCTCCCTAGGAATCGTGAGGATTCCTAAGTGTACGTTCTTCTGTAAGTCGTAAGGATCCTACAAGAGGGCTTTCTCCTTATAAGTCGAGAGGACTTACAAGGGTTGCTCATCATATGGACGTATCCCTAGTCACGGGCGAGACTTCGCTGGGGAAATGTTTATTCGGGCCCGTGGATTGTATACAAGGGTCAGTATGAGCCGCTTGTAAGGCATTGTCGAAGGTTGTAGGGGATTTTGCTTAAGCACAGGTTTAGGTCTCTGTGACTTAAGACTTTCAAATCTTATGAGCCGTGGGGGTCCCATAAGAGAGTTCTCCTTACGAGCCGTGACGATTTCGCAAGTGTATTTTCTCCTTAGGAATCGTGGGGATCCCCAAGTGTGTTGCTCCCTTGTGAGTCGTAAGGATCTCACGCGGGTGGTTTCTCCTTACAAGGTCGTGAGGACCCTGCAAGTGTCTTTTAACGAGGTTGCGCCCTTTCGGGTTTTCACAAACACTCGCCGGTAGTCCTGCTATTTTTACTCACGAAGCCCTTTCAGGTTTTCATCCGTGCCCCTCTTGCTTATGGACATACCTTTATTATTTTTTTTATTATTTTATTTTAATTTTTTTTACGAGGTCGCGCCCTTTCGGGTTTTCACAAACACTCGCCGGTAGCCCTGCTGTTTTTACTCACGGAGCCCTTTCGGGTTTTCATCCGTGCCCATTTTGCTTATGGGCATACCGTTTTTTTATTATTATTATTATTTTTTTTTATATCAGCCTAAAAATGCTGCAGTAGTAGTTTTAAGGACGTTTCGGTCCGTCGTTAGTTTAAGGACGTTTCGGTCCGTCGATAGTTTAAGGACGTTTCGGTCCGTCGTTAGTTTAAGGACGTTTCGGTCCGTCGATAGTTTAAGGACGTTTCGGTCCGTCGTTAGTTTAAGGATGTTTCGGTCCGTCGATAGTTTAAGGACGTTTCGGTCCATCGAGGAGAGAGCCGGCTACTACTTATAGAGCTTTGAGCTTCAGGAAGATAGCGAGCGGACATAGTCGTCGTCATCTATCATTGACCTAGGCTGTGGCTTGTTAGGCGTAGTATTTCTTCAGGAAGCGGCCGTTTATTGGCCTGAAAGGCCTTTCACCATGCATGTCCATGAGTAGATAGGCTCCACCCTGGTAGACCTTATCTATGATGTACGGGCCTTCATAGTTTGGCTTGAATTTTCCCCGCTTGGCACGATTGGGGATCATAGGTCTTTTGACCACTAGTACGAGTTCGCCTTGGCGGAATGTCCTCGGTCGGGTCAATCTTTCGTATGAGCGCGTCATTTTTGCTTTATAAGTTTCTAGATTTTGTTGCGCTATGAGCCGTGTTTCCTCAAGAGCATCAAGATCCTCGAGCCAGAGGTTAGCATTTTCTTCGTTCGTCAGTTCGTAGTGGATCGCCATTCGTAGAGAGGGTAACTCTATTTCGAGGGGGAGTACCGCTTCCGTACCAAATACCAGTGCGTACGGCGTTGTGTTCGTGGCCGTCTTGAACGTAGTTCGATAGGCCTAAAGGGCCTCTTGCAGGCTCTCGTGCCAGTCTTTTTTATTTCGAGACACCGTCTTTTTTATGATCTTTGTCAAGGTCTTATTGAAGGCCTCGGCCAGACCGTTATCTCGTGGATTGTAAACTGAAGAATATCTCCAGTCTATATTGTGCTGCTGCACGAAGCGGCTAATCTTATGGCTTCTGTAGGCTGGCCCATTATCGGAGATAATCCGCCGTGGAGTTCCGAACCGATAGATGACGTGCGTCTTGAAGAAATGGAGGATATTCTCCGTCTTCACTTCCCTCAGCGATACTGCTTCTGCCCATTTGGAGAAGTAATCAGTTGTCGCTAGGATGAAACGATGTCCCCGGGCCGATGCTGGCTCGATGGGGCCGACTATGTCAGTCCCCCACATTTCGAATGGCCAGCTAGTCACTGTTGGGTGTAGTGGGTTCGGATGTTGGTGGATAAAGTCTCCATGAATTTGGCACGAGTGGCATTGCTTCACATACTCGAGGCAGTCTTGGACCATAGTGGGCCAATAATAACCCATTCGTTTGATCTTTAATTTCATCTTCGGGCCTGCTTGGTGAGAACCGCAGAGTTCTTCATGAACTTCCTGAACGACTCTTTTTGCTTCACCAGGTCCTAAACATCTCAGCCACAGAGAATTAAACGATCTCTTGTATAGAGCGTCGTTGACAAAAGCGAAAGATAGAGCTCGTTTCATGAGCTGATGTCTTGAGGACGCTTCTTCGGGCATTCGGTGGGAATTAAAGTAGTCCATGAAGACTTCCCTCCAGTCCTCGGCCTTCTCTTGGTGTTTTATTTGTAGGGTCGTTCGTCCAGTCGCCCCCTTTTCTTCGCATAATTCCGGGGATATTTCTGCCGGGGAGAGCACTCGACGGCTTTGTACCACGATTCTGACGTCATCGAGATTTTCATCAGCCAGTTCTTTAGCGAGCTTAGCTAACGCGTCTGCTTTGCTATTTTCCGCTCGTGGTATACTTTCCAAGGTATAAGAGGGAATTTGGGTCAATAGTTGTTGCACCTTTTCGTCGTATTTCACCAACTCCGGTTTGCACGTTTGGTAGTCACCATGTACTTGACTAACGACCAGTTGAGAATCCCCGTATATAGAGAGGTTTTCAATTCCCATGTCAATGGCGATCTTGAGGCCCGCTATCAAAGCTTCGTATTCGATTTCATTGTTCGTCCTCGATTCCGTCAAGGAGAAAGCAAAACGCATTATCCCTCCTTGTGGGGTTACGAAGATAAGGCCCACCCCCGATTTGATTATGGGGGTACATTGTTTGCGCTTTTTCATGGAGGATGCCCCGTCAAAATAGAGTTCCCATCGGGTATCATTGCCGCCGATCGCATCGAATGCATGTTCATCCGGCAAATCGCAGTTCAGAGGAGAACCGGCAGGTACTGGATGTTCGGCGAGGAAGTCGGCAATGGCCTGACCTTTCATTGCCTTAAGAGGCTGATAGGTTATTGAAAACTCCATCAGGAGTAGAGCCCATTTAGAAAGTCGACCCGTTAATATAGCCTTTGACATCAAATATTTAAGAGGGTCCACCTTCGAGATGAGACGGACTTCGTGCGCCAACGCATAGTGCCTGAGTTTTGTTATCGCGAAGATTAACGCCAAGCAGTGTTTTTCAATGGGAGAGTAATTGTTTTCTGCCCCCAGCAGAACTCGACTCAAGTAGTAGAGTGCTCTCTCTTTCCCTTGCTCGTTCTCTTGTGCCCATAAAGCGCCTAAAGAACCTTCTAGGGCAGTCGTATAAAGAATGAGAGGTTTTCCCTTGACCGGCGCAGCCAACACCGGAAGGCTCTGCAGGTACTGCTTGATCTCGTCTAGCGCATCTTGGCATTTGTGATTCCAAACGAATGGAGTTCCCTTTTTCATCAGGTGGCTGTAAGGACGGCATTTGCCTGAAAGATTGGCGATAAATCGCCGGATGTATGCGAGCTTCCCTTGGAGAGACCGCAACTGTTTGAGGGTTCTTGGCGGAGGCATTTCCATGATCGCCTTGATCTTGGATGGATCTATTTCGATACCTCGGTGTCGGATGATGAATCCCAGGAATTTACCTGAGGAGACTCCAAACGCGCATTTGAGGGGATTCATCTTCAAATTATATTGCCGAAGGCGTTGAAATACAGTCTCCAGATGCTTTAAATGCTCTTCGTATGACATGCTCTTTACTACAAGGTCATCGATATAGCACTCGACGATGTCATGTATGAGGTCGTCGAAGATCTTTGTCATGGCCCTTTGATAGGTAGCGCCAGCGTTCTTTAGACCAAAAGGCATAACCCTGTAGCAGAATATACCCAAGGGGTCCGGAAAGCGGTGTGCTTCTGGTCTTCGGGATGCATTTTTATCTGATTGTATCCTGATGAACCGTCCATAAAGGAGAAAACCTCGTGAGTGGACGTGTTATCTATTATTAGCTCGGTTACTGGTACTGGGAAATCGTCCTTTGGACAGGCTTTATTGAGATCCCTGAAATCCACGCATATGCGTACCGTCCCATTTTTCTTCATTACCGGGACGATATTGGCGATCCAGTCGGGATACTGGACTTCTTGGATAAATCCAGAGTCGATCAGCTTCTTGACTTCGGCGTTGATGCTCATCTCAAGCTCGAGCCGCATCCTTCTCGGCGCCTGCTTAACTGGTTTGATATCTGGGGATATTGCTAGCTTATGCACAGCAATCTCCGGATCTAATTCTGGCATCTTGGAGTAGTTCCACGCGAAGCAGTCTTTATGTCGTAGAAGCACGTTCTTTAACGCAGTCACCCTTTCTTCAGATAGCAGCTTGCTGACAAATGTCGGTCGCGGGTCATCTGCCGATCCCAATTCGATCTTCCTGAGGTTATCTGCAGTAGTATGCATGCCATCTTCCAGTTCTTTCGGAGCCGGCGGAAATTCTGAGATCACCTCATCATCGCTGTTCTCAAAGCACCAGGAAAGGTCATCTATGTTCTCGGGGCCTTCTTTTAATAACGTAATCGTATAACAGGTGCGAATCCGCTTCCAGGGCTGAGGTAGATCTAGTTTTACCTTTGCGGCTTTGGGTTCATGCTTTTGTGGCGGCGTTACCCTCCAGCAGTCGGACAAAGCGAATCTGCCCTGTTGGTACTGGTCCTCGGCCCAGTTCTTGAAGGTGAAGCAGTCTTCAGTAGGATGTCCTATAGCTTGATGATAAGAGCAATAGCTCAGATGAGAAGCCTTGTTAACTTGCTCAGGGTATCTAGACTCCGGAAGCGCGATCATTTGATGTTTTATAGCGAGTTTGTGTAACCTCTCCGTCTTATCTCGGGGAAAGGAGTATGCTCGACTCATCTTCTTCATGAAGGACAAATCCGAGCCGCGCAATATTCGATCACGTAACTCTCTAATCCCGCGTCGTTGTTGTCGGCTCCTCTTTCCGCTTCTTGATTTATTTCCGCCTCTGCGTTGGGCCTTTCGTACAGCGGGTTAACAGGAAGAAGCATCTTTGTCTTTTGCAGCATGTTGAAACAGACGTTGCGTCCTGGCCTTCTCGTAGATGGCCATATCGCGGTCGTGGTCTTCCCGAACTTTTTGACCCACTTTCCTGATAAGCTTGCCCATTCGTTCTTCAAACGACGGACTTGGCAGTTCAATCGCGGGATCTAGTTTTGATGAGGGGTCGGTATTTCCTGACAAGGCGTCATCTTCTTCATCAAATGTATATATAGTGTAGGTATTGTGGGCCCGTTCCCGTTTTCCGGCTCTCACGTATCCAAGCCAAAGTGTTTCCATTTTTCCATTGGGCAATTTGCGTTGGGTCCCAGGGACATCCCAAATCCTGTTGTAGAACCGAGCTTGTCGAACAGTCTGTTTTAAGGGTACTCCTTGGCGCTTCAATAGCCTCTTTAAACCGTTTGTATAGTATCTGGGCAAATGGATGGGTTGGAGCCTGTCGAGTGTAGTATCCGCGCCATGCCAGATCTCTTTCTCTACTTTCGTCTCTGTGGAGTGATAGAATAGAATCACCTTTTCACCCTTTCGCCTGGGAGGGACGTAAAATGTCTGCAGGTCCTGCACATTGTAAGCTTGAAGCGTGTCGAGATCCTTATAGTGTTCTCGCGGCACCAGGGTGATTTGCAAACCCTGATCATCGCTAGGGGGTGCTTGTATCGACAGCCTATTGGAGAACACGGCATTAACCTCATCTTCCGAGTCACTTCCGAAGACCAACATGGGGTGGACGTCCCCGGGTTGTTGCGTTGAGATGGCCCCGTATAAACCATCTCTTCTTCTTCTTCGGTATCGCTCCCGAAAACAGGGATGGTAGCGGCGGTTTTGTTCTCCGTCTCGCGACACTTTTCTGTATCCTCGAAATCTGGAAAAAAGTACTTCGCATCTTCGTATTTGCGGACTTCGTTCACGGAAAATGGGTTCAGTTCACCTGTCACGGTATACTCGAGACCATCCCTAAAGTACTTCATACACTGATGTTGTGTAGAAGGGACGATGTTGTACTCGTGTAACCAAGGACGACAGAGCAAGGCGTTGTAGCAGGTCTTGGCGTCAATGACATGAAATTTGATGTCTGTGACTAGTAGTCCAAAGCGTAATGTTAGTATCACGGATCCGAGAGTTCGTGACGATTGGGAATCGAAACCGGAGATAGTAATTTTGTCACGAGCGAGGTGCTGCACACTCATGCAGATCTCCTTTAACATCCGAACGTTAAGGAGATTAACGGAGGACCTATTATCCACTAGGATCTTGCCTATCTTGATATCATGGCAGTATCCTGAGACATATAGGGGACGGTTGTGGTCGCAAGTCCCGAGGAGGAGGTCTTCGTCACCGAAAGTAATGTCGGCCGTATGCACTTCCTCCAGTTCATCCTTCATTCTTTCAGTGGCGAGGAAGGCTTGGAATTGCTCAGGTTCTTGTAACGCCTTAATTAGTGAGTCTCGCGCTTCTTTAGATAATAGAAGGGAATCGAGAATGCTAAGCTGAGAATGTAGCTTCCTTAGGTGCGCTAGGATATTGTAGTCCACCTTACCTTTCCTGGGAGGGTCTTTGGCAGCCAGCTCTTTCATGACTTGGTCATCCAAAGTGATATCTTCAGTGACCTTTTCCTTTCTCTTATCCTTTCTACTCGCGGGCCCGAGATTCTTTTCTGGGAGTGTGCGATTGCGCAGCTGAATATTCTCGCAGGCCTCCGATTTCTCCTCTTTCCCAAAAACGGATTCTTTAAAGAGAGGGCCCAGAGCCATTTCTTCATCGGAGTCGCTCCCAAAGGTGAGAACTTGTGACCCTCCGGCGTTGACCGTGTAACAGTTGCTAGTAGTTCCGTTGTGCCCGTCGGCAGTACTTTTTCGTTCCCGACGAGTCTTGCATTTCATGCGCTTAAAATGTTGCCGATGAGCAACATATCCCTGCCACCATATCCTAAAAGCGTCCCACTCCTCCGTGGGGTGCGAAATTTTCCGATGATATGTGCAATAATTAGGGTGACTCTCCGCCCCGTCGAGCGTGTTTCCTTCCGAGGGTGGTAGCTTCATTCCTACTGACATGGCTTTGGCAAACCTTTTCCTCGTCTTGGATATCCTCTTGTCTGCCCCGAATACCCTTCGATCTGGCGGGAGTACTTCAATTCTTTCGTTCCATCGCCCGTATTTGCCTCCTTTCGATGCGGCCATCTCACGCTCCTGATCTGCTTTACTCTTTAGACGAATCTCGTCCAGAAAGGCGTCGATCATTTCATCTGTTGGCCATACAAGCCCTGGCTCATGGTGTGCCCCCAGTTTCTCGGTGCCAGGAGTTTTCTTATCTTCCGAGTGGGAAATCACATGACAACTCGCCACATATCCCTCGGATTCATCCGATGAGCTCTCTTCCTCATCTTCCTTCTGAAAGACGTGGTTGAGGAACTCTTGCAGTGTGACGGGAGTTCGCGCCTTTTGATTGTACTCTTCCAACGCGTAGATTTGTTTCTGCAAGTTCGTGCGCTTGCCTCCAGGCTTCACGGGATTTTTGGATTTCTTCTTCTTTTTCTTCGAAGATTTTGACGGTAAGGCATGAGTATTTGGGCCATCACCACCGCTTTTTGTAGTTGGGCGCGGCCTCAGCATTCCTTCAATGATCTGGGGTTCCAGCGGGTTCCTCCATTCGACTGCCGGGCACGCATGAAGGTCCTTCAGCATTCTCTTGGTTTTAGTTGACAGCACGACCTCCCATGGAGCTTCTTCAATAAAGGAGCAGGTCGCTCTTGGTGCGTCCGTCTTCTTAGGAGCATGCGGTTGTGGTGGGTTCACCTTCCACTTTTCGGACAGTGCGAACTTCCCCTGGAGGTATTCGTCTTCAATCCACCCTTTGAAGACGAAGCAATCCTCAATCGGATGGCTTACCGTTTGATGGTAAGGGCAATAGTTGGGGTTGTTCACCTCAGTGTGTTGTGGCGGTCGCCTTGGATTTGGTAGGTTTATCAGTCCGTTGCGTACTGCTAGCTCGAATAGCCGTTTCGTCTTGTCCCGCGGGAATGAGTAGGGACGCTTCATCTTTTCATTATAATACCGGCGTCTTTCTTCCAATTGATCCGCCATTTTCGGGGCATTAGGTTGCTGCTGGGCATTCGCGACGAAGGTGGCCTTTCCTTTACCCTTGTCATTCCGAGGTTCTGGCTTCGGGGGAGACGGTCTATGACCCATTTGGTCCATCTGAGCCAACTTGTCGATTAAAGCCTGGAATTTGGTTGGCTTAAAGAACATCATAAACTGGGAGATAGTTGCGTGAGGGTCTAGGGTTCCCACGAACATGCCCACGGCAGGCGCTTCCTCAATGCGTTGCTCGCATTTCGACCATAAATTTCGCCAGCGTATAGCATACGGACCCAAGTTTCACCTGGTCTTACCCTAGCGTTAATTAACGCCGTTATTGGGGTGCGTTCGCTGGCGCTTGCGAATCGCTGAGTGAATAGTAATTCCATTTCGGCGAATGTCTTGATAGAATCGTTCGGGAGTTCCGAATACCATTCGAACGCTGTTTCTGATAAGCTGCCCACGAACTGGCGAAGCAACAGTTTATCATCACCGCCGGTGTTACCGCAAAGGGCCCTGAACTGGGCGACATGTTGGTGGGGATTGCCGGTCCCCTTGTACACGTGGAATTTTGGTATTGTATAACCCGGCGGGTATTTGATTTGGTCGTACCAGCTCAGATACGGCCGGCCCGTTTTTACGACATGACCCGCTGCCTCAGTCGCATGATGGACCCGGATTTGCTGGGCTATATAGTCGACCAAATCAGCCTTAGAGATTGTCTCTTCTTTGGCCGTTGAGAGGGCCGGTGATGGATTTGACGTTTCTCCCTTGTCGTCTTCAAGGACGATCGGGGGATCCTCAGCGGGTGGGTCCTGTTGGATCATCATCCCTATCATATCTTGGAAGAGAAGGCCCATACGCTGTATGTTGGCTGCTTGTTCAGCAGCCTCTTTGTCCTTCTTCTCCAATATTCGGCGAAGGAACTCAGCGTCGGTTTCTTCCTCCTGGCGTTCGTCCGAGGACGTTTCTGGGTTTTCTTTTGGCCCGGTAAGTGCGGCCATAGCATTCATCATTTCCTGGAGCTTTTGCTGTTGCTCCTGAGCTTTGGTCACCGACCGTGTAAGCGGTCTATGACCTGTAGACGCACGGCCGTCTTCTTTTCCTGACGCCATGTATACGATATGGACCATCATGCCCCCAGACTTAGGGCGTCTGGGCTTAGTGCCTCTAGCTGTCGTTGCAAGCCGGGGGATCTTCTCTGGCTTCCTCCTTTTGTGAGCAGTGGGGGCTGATGGGGCCGTTGAGGCGGGCACCCAGACGACCTTTCATGGTTTAGCCTGGTGACTGGCTTCCCGTTGGATTTTCAGCTTCTTGTGCTGGCGGGCGAAGTTTGGATCGATCATCGAGTCTCGGGCCTGCCTCCAAACCTTATAGATTTTGGAAGACAGCCGTTGAGGAGGTTGGAGCTGCTCTGGCTTCACTTCTATAGCCCTTTTCGGCGGAAGGGGGGACCTCTTTAGCACCGCAGTAGGAGAATTCCTTCGCACCTTATTTAGCATCTCGAAGCTGTTCCTAGTTGGAACAGCAGCATCAACTTCTGCCGTCGGGGCTGCTGGAGTTAGCCTAGAGGGGGAGTTGCCCCCAGCCTTCCTTACTCGGCGCCAATGGCGACATCGAGCGTATCGAGCGGACGGCACTGGTTCAGCGGTGAGAATGGCTTCGTCTTGCTCCCTGTGCAGGTGGGGGGGGTTTCTGCTGGTGTCAGCCTGTCAAAGACCGATGTCCTTTGGGTAGCAGGAGCGGGAGCTGGAACAGTCAATCTCGTAAAGACCGACTTTTTGGCAGGGGGAGCCGCCTTGACGACTTCAGGAGCAGGACTGGTCATTTTCTTAGAAGCTGCCTTCTCTCGGATTGTAGGTCCCATTGTGGATCCACAGGAGTCTTGGCCCAATCTAGAGAAGACCGAGGCGCTGGTGTTGGGCGACCCGTTGAGAGGGGCCGCGGCAAGGGTAATACGATCAAAGACCGACTTCTTAGAAGCTTTCTTTGTCAGCATTGGAGCGGTGAGGCTTGTCGGCGGGAACATGGTCCCAAAGAACAATCCTGTGGTGGCTCGAGCGACCTGTTCCACGGGCATAGTAAACAACGAAGCAGCTTGGGGTCCGTAGGCTATACCTCTTGGCGAGGCAGAGCGTTGGTTGCAATTGCAATCCGAGTAGTTGGAACGTTTCGTACAAGCAGAAGCCATCGATTCTTTGTTTTCTGCAACAAGCAAGACGCCGAATCTTAGTACCTTGAAACCCCATGGCAACTATTAGCAAACCGTGTTTGGTTCGCGAATCACGACACACGAAGTGTGGAGTGGAAAGAGGAAAAGGTCCCACTGGGCGTGCCAGAATCTGTTCCCCTCCGAATGGCGGCGCGACGGCGTACGTCTTGCCTGAGATTCGGGGCAGATGCTAATTGGTGCTATCCATCCATCTCTCCAAGGATGCCAAGTTGATCTATGGCACCGTGCATCGGAGGTTTAGACGGATGCGTCCGATGTAGCAGACTTCGTCAGATTCCCCCTCGCTTGAGGGTTTTTGATTGTGGGGACGCTCTTCCCTGCAGGCGCAAGCCCCTGCAGTTAATTACGCTACCGCATCGCGGTAACAACTTTCTCCTTCTCCAGAATTTCACTTCGTGTCGTGTGTTTTGATTTTGTGTTTAGTTACCCGTGGATTGTATACGGAGACTGAGTTATGTCGTCGCCCGTAGGGCGTGGACTAGTCCAAATCCGTATTATCTTAGATTTGGGTTTGGAGGTTTGGTTTGAGGATACGTTAGCCATATTTGAGACTAAGATCGACTCAAACGTTTGTTAAGGATACGTTAGTCCGATTTGAGACTAAGATCAACTTAACGGGATCGTTTAGATCCGACAAAAGAGCAATTGGCTCTATTGTTCCAGTTTAGGGACATGGTGGTCCATTGCATGTATGTTCGTCGGGACCCGTCACCTCTCTGACGACATTGAAGGATTACAACGACAGGTGTCAGAGGAGTTTAGAGATGTACCCTTGAACCAAGGTCGATTTGAAGCTTTATAGTCCATTTGAATGTTTAAGGATACGTTAGCCGTGTTTGGGGCTAAGATCAACTTAAACGGGATCGTTTAGATCCGACAAAAGAGTAATTGGCTCTATTGTTCCAGTTTAGGGACATAGTAGTCCATTGCATGTATGATCGTCGGGACCCGTCACCTCTCTGACGACGTTGAAGAATTACAACGACAGGTGTCAGAGGAGTTCAGAGATGTACCCTTGAACCAAGGTCGATTTGAAGCTTTATAGTCCATTTGAATGTTTAAGGATACGTTAGCCGTGTTTGAGGTTAAGATCAACTTAAACGGGATCGTCTAGATCCGACAAGAGAGCATTTGGGGCTCTATTGTTCCAGTTTAGGGACATGGTGGTCCATTGCCAGTTTAGGAATATGGTGGCTTCTCCAGTAGTTTAAGGACATTGCGGTCTGCAGGTAGTTTAAGGACATTGCGGTCCATCGGTAGTTTAAGGACATTGCGGTCCATGGGTAGTTTAAGGACATTACGGTCCATCGGTAGTTTAAGGACATTGCGGTCTAGGTTAAGGACGTCGTAGTCCATGGGTTTAAGGACCCCACAGTCCATTGTTAGTTTTAAGACATCTCGGTCAAGGTTAAGGACGTCGTAGTCCATGGGTTTAAGGACCCCACAGTCCATTGTTAGTTTTAAGACATCTCGGTCAAGGTTAAGAACGTCGTAGTCTATGGGTTTAAGGACCCCACAGTCCGTATCTTGGTTTAAGGACGCATTAGTCCATGAGTTTAAGGACCCCACAATCCGTATTAATGTGTGGTTGTCGGGACCCGTCACCTCTCTGACGACGTTGAAGGATTACAACGACAGATGTCAGAGGAGTTCAGAGATGTACCCTTGAACCAATGAGTTTGTTGAAAGAGCAGATGTGCTCAGTTTAAGATGATTTGAGGACTTATGGCCAATTTGGGCTAAGTCCAATTATGTTTGAAACATTGACCCTCTGTTGGTCCATTGAAGGAGAGGCCTTGTGTTCCCCTCCGAAAGACGGCGCGACACCGCGTCTTGCCTGAGATTCGGGGCAGATGCTAATTGGTGCTATCCGTCCACCTCTCCGAAGATGCGAAGTTGATTTATGGCACCATGTATCGAAGGTTAGACGGATGCGTCCGATGTAGCAGACTTCGTCAGATTCCCCCTCGTTTGAGGGGTTTTTTGATTGTGGGGACGCTCTTCCCTGCAGGCGCAAGCCCCTGCAGTTAATTACGCTACCGCATTGCGGTAACAACTTTCTCCTTCTCCAGATGGTCACTTTGTGTCGTGAGTGTTTGTTTTGTATTTTGTTGCCCGTGGATTGTTTACGGAGACTGAGTTATGTCGTCGCCCGTAGGGCGTGGACTAGTCCAAATCCGTATTATCTTAGATTTGGGTTTGGGGTTTTGGTTTGAGAATACGTTAGCCATATTTGAGGCTAAGATCAACTCAAACGTTTGTTAAGGATACGTTAGTCTAACTTTGTGACTAAGATCAACTTAACGGGATCGTTCAGATCCGACAAAAGAGCGTTTGGACTCTAATGTTCCAGTTTAGGGACATAGTGGTCCATGAATGTATGGCCGTCGGGACCCGTCACCTCTCTGACGACGTTGAAGGATTACAACGACGGATGTCAGAGGAGTTCAGAGATGTACCCTCGAGCCAGGGTTAATTGGGGGATTCATAGTCCACTCTGTTTGAAGGTTTAAGGATACGTTAGCTGTCTTTTGAGGCTAAGATCAACTTAAACGGGACCGTTTAGATCCGACAAAAGAGCATACGGGGCTCTATTGTTCTAGTTCAAGGACGTTGCGGTCCATGGGTAGTTTAAGGACGTTGCGGTCCATGGGTAGTTTAAGGACATTGCGGTCCATGGGTAGTTTAAGGACATTGCGGTCCATGGGTAGTTTTAAGACATCTCGGTCAAGGTTAAGGACGTCGTAGTCCATGGGTTTAAGGACCCCACAGTCCATTGTTATTTTTAAGACATCTCGGTCAAGGTTAAGGACGTCGTAGTCCATGGGTTTAAGGACCCCACAGTCCGGTATGTGCTCTGGATGCTTCACACGGGTTCACTGCCGCGCTTGGCGAGGACCAGGCTCCGCTCTGGACGCTTTCCACGGGGTCAAAGAGTGACATTATCCGCGTTCCACGTAACCAGGAATTTGCATTAGACATGAGTTTAAGGACCCCACAGTCCATATCAATGTGTGGTCGTCGGGACCCGTCACCTCTTTGAAGACATTGAGGGATTACAATGCCAAGTATCAAAGGAGTGAAGAGATGTACCCTAGAACCGGAGTGGATTAAATAGTCCTTGGCCCAATTTGGGGTCAAGACGAATTAATTATGTTATGAGTCCATTGGACCAGTTAATCACCAATTGAGGACTTATGGCCATCTTGGGCTAAGTCCAATCAGGAGAGGCTTTGCCTCTATCCATTTAGGCCAATTGGGCCAAACGTATAGTGTTAAACACTACAGAGCAGTCAGTGTTGAACACTGGGAATGAGGTTGACAAGTTAGTGTTTAACACTAAGAGATAATTGGTGTTAAACACCAGCAACAAGGCTTTTCGAATTAGTGTTAAACACTAAAAACAGATCAGTGTTGAACACTGCAAATGAAGATCTCAGATTAGTGTTTAAACGCTAAGGTAATCAGTGTTGAACACTGCAGATAAAGCTTTTTAATTAGTGTTGAACACTAAAGCCCAACAGTATTTTAACACTGAGTTCGAGAGTTTCAATTTAGTGTTAAACACTAAGACAAGAGGGGTCACGTGGCAGCACGTGAGAGCGCCCTCCCTTCATTTATTCTGAGATTATCGTGTCTTTCAGAGCATCACGTGCCATCACGTGATGGGCATTCAAATGCCTATGTATTAGAGCTTCTGTCGAGGGTCACGTGGGTCACGTGGGGTGCTGCCTCAAAGGGGCTCTCTGTAGATCTCTTGGGGGGTCACGTGATGACACGTGACCCTGCCTCTATGTATTTTGTTCAGAGGCTTTGTTAATCTTCTTTCAGGAATTAAATTCCTCGAACTGTAAATTTCAGAGGAATTAAATTCCTACTTCCTTTCGAAGACTTTGTTTTCTGGAATAGAGTTTAACCCGTAGGAATTAAATTCCTCATATATGTGAAGGGCTGAATAGGGTTAAACCCTAATAAAAGTTTTTAAGAAGTTTAAACTTCCATCCTCTGTTAAATTATGATTAAGGGAATTAAATTCCCGATGTTTCAACAGAACTGGGTTTTTTAATTAGGGTTAAACCCTGTTTCTTTTTTGTTCTGGAGGAATTAAATTCCCATGATATAGGGTCAAGCCCTACTTTTATTTTAAAGGAATTAAATTCCTACAGTTCTGTGAGAATTAAATTCTCGTGCTTGCATTCCTTCTCTATGTTTTGGATCTGCATGGCAGGATCTCAACCTATTGAGAATTAAATTCTCAACCTTAAGGGGAGATGTGCACTTTGCAGATCCTCTATCAAAGAGAGAAGAAATATGTTCTTCTGTTTTTACATTATCAGAGTTAAACTCTGTTGAGAATTAAATTCTCTTTCTTTCAAAAGGCCTTCCCTTTCTTACCTAGGGTTTTTTTGCAGAAGATCCGAGTCTTTTCAAAGTATCAAAGCTCTTCTCCTTTTTTCTTTTTTCTTCTCTGCGCATGTCTCTCTTTCTCTGTGTCTCTTGGCTCCTATTTATAGGAGAAGCAGCCGAATCAATCAGTTTTTGACGAATCTTCATTGAGATTTGATTTGCATTCATCATTCATTTTGGGCCGTTGGATTATTAGGTGAATTTTATTCACCATTGGATTTTGAATCCAGAGATTCTCCTTTGTTATTTTGGTTAGATTTAAAGGGGAAATCTTTCCAAACCCGAGATTTTCCCATAGATAGATGATATTTCATCACCTCTAAATCTTTAATTTGATTGGTTCCAGATAGTTGCTTTCCTTTGGAAAGATTTGAATTCCTCTCAGAATTTAATTCTGTTGACAAAATGGGCTTTGAAAGCCGGTCACGTGTGACCACGTGACCCATGGTCACGTGTGAGCACGTGACCCCCTTTGGAATGAGCCTTTTCCTTTCTTTTGCGCTCTGTCTTCTGATTGCTGCTTAAACGTCACGTGCTACCACGTGACCCCTGGTCACGTGTGAGCACGTGACCCTTGTTTGAACTCTCTTTCTTTGGTTCTTTTGGAGAACGAGTCTGCTGCCTTGAACGTCACGTGCCAACACGTGACCCTGGTCACGTGGGAGCACGTGACCTCTTCTGAAGCCTTTTCCTTGACTTGATCAGGGAACTTGTGTGCCTTTGACGCTTGCATTTAAATGTCACGTGTCGCCACGTGACTCTGGTCACGTGGGAACACGTGACTCTTTCTGAAGCCCATTTTCTTCAGCGTAGTCAGGAAACTGAACTTGACTTGATGATGCTTTTTTAGGTGTCACGTGCCAACACGTGACCCCTTTCTGAAGCTTTTCCCAGAAGCTTTCCTGATTTTAAATCAGGAAACACCTTGCATCTGAAACTTAGCCAATTGGGCTAAAGCTAGTGTTAAACACTAGAAACCAATAGTGTTGAACACTGGGAATAAGATTAGCAAGTTAGCGTTAAACACTAAAAGATAATCAGTGTTAAACACTGGGAACAGGGTTTTCACATCAGTGTTAAACACTAAGCAAATCAGTGTTAAACACTGCAAATAGAGTTTTCCAAATTAGTGTTAAACACTAAGAAAATCAGTGTTAAACACTGAGGACAAAGTCTTCAGATTAGTGTTTAAACACTAAGGAGAGAGGGGTCACGTGTGGACACGTGAGAGCGCCCTGATTCCCCTTATTTTATTCTGCAGGTAAGTGTTTAACACTTTAGTTCTGGCAGCCATCACGTGCGAGCACGTGATGAAAGCCCATGCTCTGCGCGTTATAATGCTCACTAGGGGTCACGTGGTGACACGTGAGGGCGCCCTAGAGCTCTTTTCTATTCCTTGTGCTTCAGAAGTCACGTGGGTCACGTGAGGCACTGCCTCAAAGGGCTTTCTGTAGATCTTTTGGGGGGGTCACGTGGTGACACGTGACCCTGCTTTTCTGTAGTTGTTTAGAAGATCTGTTAATCCCTTTCAGGAATTAAATTCCTCGTAGGGTTGAACCCTGACAATAATTTCAGAGGAATTAAATTCCTAGTTCCTTTTGAAGAGTTGAACTTTGAATTTTCTGTAGGAATTAAATTCCTCATATATGTGAAGAACTGAATAGGGTTAAACCCTAATAAAAGCTTTAAGGAATTAAACCCACACTCTCTGTTAGAGAATTATTCTGGGGAATAAGATTAAGGGGATTAAATTCTTGTTGTTTTAATAGAACTAAGTTCTTAACTAGGGTTAAACCCTGATTCTTTTCATTCTGAAGGAATTAAATTCCCATAACACAGGGTCAAACCCTAATTTTATTTTGAAGGAATTAAATTCCTATAGTTCTGTGAGAATTAAATTCTCGTGCTTCCATTCCCTCTCTATACTTTGGATCTGCATGGCAGGATCTCAACCCATTGAGAATTAAATTCTCAACTCAAGGGGAGATGTGCACTTTGCAGATCCTCCATCAAAGAGAGAAGAAATATGTCTTTCTGTTTTATATCAGAGTTAAACTCTGTTGAGAATTAAATTCTCTTTTCTTTCAATGAATCCTTCCCTTTCTTACCTAGGGTTTTCTTTTGCAGAAGATCCAAATTCCTCTAAAGTATAAAGGCTCCCTCTCTTTTCTTCCCTCTGCATATATGTTTTTTGCGTGTCTCTTGGCTCCTATTTATAGGAGAAGCAGCCGAATCAATTGGTTTTTGGTGTATCTTTCATTGAGAGATTTGATTTGCATCCATCATTCATCTGGACCTTTGGATTATTAGGTGAATTTTATCCACCGTTGGATTTTAAATCCAGAGATCCTCCTTTATTATTTCGGTTGGATTTTAAGGGAAAATCTTTCCAAGTTCAGGATTTTCCCATAGATAGATGATATTCAATCATCTTTAAATCTTTAATTCAATCGGTCGCTTTGGAAAGATTTAAGAGATCTTTTCCCAGAATTTAATTCTGCTAACAGATAGGCTTTGAAAGCTGGTCACGTGTGGCCACGTGACCCCCTTGGAACGAGCTTTCCTCTTTCTTTTTGCGCTCTGTTTTCTGGTTGCTGCTTAACCGTCACGTGCCATCACGTGACCCCTGGTCACGTGTGAGCACGTGACCCTCGTCTGGACCCTTTTTTCTTGATTTAACTGGAGAACAAGTCTGCTGCTTTTGAGTATCACGTGCCAACACGTGACCCTGGTCACGTGGGAGCACGTGACCTCTTCTGGAGCCCTTTTCCTTGATTTAACTGGAGAACAAGTCTGCTGCTTTTGAGTATCACGTGCCAACACGTGACCCTGGTCACGTGGGAGCACGTGACCTCTTCTGGAGCCATTTTCCTTGATTTAACTGGGGAACCGGTTTGCCTTTGAAGCCGCTCTTAAATGTCACGTGCCAACACGTGACCCTGGTCACGTGGGAGCACGTGACCCTTTCTGAAGCCCTTTTCTTTGATATACACGGGAAGCTGAATCTGCCTTGCCGATGCTTTTAAATGTCACGTGCCAACACGTGACTGCTGGTCACGTGGGAGCACGTGACCCTTCTTCGTAACCTTTCCTGATTTTAAATCAGGAAACAATGCTAATTGGTGCTTTCCGTCCACCTTTCCAAATATGCCAAGTTGATTTATGACACCATGTATCGGAGGTTTAGACGGATGTGGCCGATGTAGCAGATTTCGTCAGATTCCCCTTCATTTGAAGGGTTTTGATTGTGGGGACGCTCTTCCCTGCAGGCGCAAGCCCCTATGGCTAATTACGCTACCGCATCGCGGTAACAACTTTCTCCTTCTTTATATGGCCACTTCGTGTCGTGTGTGTTTGTTTTATTTTTGGTTGCCCGTTGATTGTATACGGAGACTAATTTATGTTGTCGCTCGTAGGGCGTGGATTAGTCCAAATCCGTATTTTCTTAGATTTGATTTTAGGGGTTGAGTTTAAGGATACGCTAGTCTTATTTGAGACTAAGATCAACTTAAACGTTTGTTAATGCTACGTTAGTCTAATTTTAGACTAAAATCAACTTAACAGTTTGTTAAGAACACGTTAGTATAATTTTAAACTAAAATCAACTTAACCGTTTGTTAAGGATACGTTAGTCTAATTTTAGACTAAGATCTACTTAACGGGATCATTTAGATCCAACAAAAGAGCATTTGGGCTCTATTGTTCTAGTTAGGGACTTTGCGGTCAGTTATCAGTTTAAGGACATGGTGGTCCAAGGTTAAGGACATCATAGTCCGTGGATTTAAAGGGACCCTGATTAGTTGTGTAAGTTTTACGATCACCAAAAATATTTTACCGTACTCAGAAACGGCGTCGCTTTACAGCTAGCCGATGAATACGGGTCGATCCACAGGGATGTGTAATTTTCTTACGTGTTTTTACGAGTTGATTCCAATGGTGGTTTGATTTTGCTGATTGAGTCTAAAACTAGGTTGCATGATATTAAGGAACTTGCTAGGGTTAGGTCTAAAGTAGGGTTTGATAAGATTGGTATTAGCACTTCTTTCAATGCACTTGATTAAAAATTTTTAGAAGTCATAACAATTATTAGTAAAGGGGATTAGGATGATTGGGAAGAAACGAAGTTTCTTCCTCTAGATCCTTATCCGTCCTTTCCTATTAATTGCTATAACCTTCATGGGCATCATGCATGTCCGGTCCTTTATACTACGGTTTCACCGTTACCTCGTGGGTAGGGTGCCGTAGGGAGCGGATCATACATGCGTGCATAAAGTTCTACTTATGAAAAGTTATTGGTATTGAAAGAGATAAGAGATATTCCTCTCTCAATCCCTCCCTTATTCCTAACCCTAACAAGCGAGAAAATTACTCGCTCATTAGGGAATCTTCTAAAATTAACATTTTGAAAATACTTACCGATTGCATTTAAAAGAACTACACTAAATTAAACTAGGGAAAAAGATTAATTAGATATAGGGCAACAATTAAATTATCACTAAGGCAGAAACTAAAATTAAAAACTTACAGAAAAATGATGCTCTTAATCTCCCAAGAATTCTGAAATTTTATTTATTGAAAAGAGGCATAGGGTTACAATATTTTGATTACACTTTTATATGGAAACAGGGAAATTTAGGGTTACGGGATTCGCACATGTGCGATTACAGATATGCCCACGAAAAATCCCAAGCTTTGCACCGACACCCAAAGTTTCCACCGACACGGGCATTAAATGGCCACGGAACCGCGGCATGGGGGGGCTGGGCAGCGGTTCCGCGGCCCTTTGGTCAGATCATTGAACCATTTTTCATGGGCTGCATTATGGTTATCTGGGCTTGTTATTTCTTCAGTTCATTTCTCTGTTTGGCTTCTTATTCTTCTCCAGATCTTTCAGTGAAAAACTTATAGCGATCTTTTAACCGTTTATCTTGACATTTTGGACCTTGCACTGTTCTTCGTCTAGGCTTGACTAGGATCCTTCTATTTGTTGGTCAAAAGTCCATTTTTCTGTCGTCTTGTGTCTTTTTCACTGTTTTCGCTCTAAAAACCAGTAACCTGTAACATGTAGCAGATATGTGTCAAAAGCACCTGTTTCTTTATAAAACGCATAAGAATGGGGAATATAAAATGCAATATTATGATATGAACAAATACCTCCAAACTTAACTTTTGCTCGTCCTCGAGCAAACTTATTATTTTCGATAGAACCTAACCGCACTTTCGCAGGGGAACGCGATTGCACTGAGCACGTGCAACAAGCCGTTAAACCTCTAGGTGTCCCTAGTAAGAGGAGTGTTGTCTCCTGAGGGTTTTCAGCGGATTACACCCACAAAATCCTATCAATTTGGCTCTTTCGACAATAATTCTCCAATTAGGTTTTCTAACACAGAATTCTATTATCATCGACTCTTAAACTATCCACCCATATTCTTCACACTTCCTCATCATTTAACTTAAGATTATATATGTTCTTTAGAATCACTCAGCTTTCGGCATTTCTTAGGTTTTCATCTTAGGGTTCCATCTCCCCTTAGTAATTTTTCTATCAACTCTACTAAAGATACAAGTTTTATTCTTCATTCCTTTCTCTTATCTAAACTCTAATTACATATCCCCACGTATGTGTATAGATCACCCCTACACTTGGAAATTCAAATTAAGCAATCATACCCTTGTCCGTTGTCCAAAGCACTTATTAATTGGTGAATTTTTAATTAAATTTCGCTTACACATCCTTCATGCGACCGTTAATACTTCTTGAGGTACCAACAACCGATTACAAGATGCGTTAGCACTTTAAAGCGTACTTCCTTATTTTGCAACACCCAAGGCTTTAGCAGTGACTCCCAAACCAGCTGGTCTAAGGCACTAGGTGATGAAGCACCCTCGCTAAATAATTTTTTTTTATTTTTACAGCCTTAAGTAGTAACAAAAACCAGTGTCCATTTTTTTTCTTTATTCACTTTTTTTTCTTTTATTTTCATCGTACTAAGGACTTTAGACAAGACCATTTCAAGGTCTCTTCTACTATTCCAAGTTTCAAGGTGCGTGGTTGTGCATTTTGTAGGGTATACATTTTCAGAATCCATACTTATGCCAGAAATTATTTTTCAAACTTATATTCTAATAAGAATATCAATATTTTTCCTTTATTTCAACTTAGCCCAAAAACTGAACTCAAAATTTGCCTATTTCTAAATAAACTACAAAGACATATACTTTCTACCGTTAATCTTTAAAGAAGGTTATTTTTAGGGTTTTTAATTTACTAAGTCTAAGATCTAGTTATTCGTATCTAGTTAACCTATTTGTCAAATTCAAGTTAAATATGACCAAAATTGAATACAATAATTTTTTATAAATTTTTTGAAAATTTTCAATTTTGGTGGGTTTTCAAATAAATATGCAAATGCAAAAATATGTACAAATGAATGCGAAGGAAGAAGACGTACCGAGCATACCCCCAAACTTAAACTTGACAGTGTCCTCACTGTCAGACTAAATCAATAGGGTGAAAATGTCGGCACTCCCATGTTTATTTATTTATTTTAATTAATTTTTTTTATTGTTAAAAGAGCAACAAAAAAATATATATATATACAGAAAGGCCCCCCCAAACTTCATTTAAACAATGTTATACATTACTGCCAAACTTTGCATAGACCAAACGTCAACACCAATCAGTTGAAAAATTTATCTGTACAGAGTATCGGTTGGTGGAAGAATACGTTGTACCAATCCAAAAAGAATTGGGAAGATAGAGGTGGTGGTATGGAAAGTGTGGAAGTGAATAGACAGGAGGTGGTGATGAATCAAGACGAGAATGAGAATGATCAACAATCAGTGGAATGTTGGCATTCTCGTAGCTTATTAAGAAAAATGGGGGTGGTTCAACTTCTAAAGGAGGAGGTTGACTAACCACACTATCCCCACGATATTTCTGTGGATCCTTTATCGACTTGGCAGCATCCATCATTTACATATGATATTCGATTATGAGGGTACTAATCTTCTCGATGTCCGCCATAGTCCAACCGAAAACTTGCCGCCTATCTTGTAAGTCCTTTAAAATAGCGTTCTCTTGCTCGAAGGCTAGAGAGGCTGATATTATAATGGGAAAAGTCTCATTCTCATCTATGTAAGCATATTTAAGGTGAGGCGGCAAGGACATGAGTTCGAGTTTCGTAGGCGAAAGAATCATTGTGGGATCTACCTCGAACTCAAAGGACTCCAACACAGATTCAAAATCACTGCAAACAACCGATTCGGATGGTTCAACTAACTCATCCAAAAATTCAAAAGACTCATATTCGGGCCGTGAGTCATCATCTGAAAAAGTGAAACTTTCATAATCAATATCGGTTGTGTCGACTGTGGTAGGCTTAAGGAGGGACGCACTAGTGGAATCAAAACTGTTCTCATCAAACAAGAAACTTTCAAACTCGCAGTCCTCCTACGTGATTTCGTGAATAGAGCAAACTTCTCGTGTACAAGTATTAGGCATGGGGGGCAGACTTCCTGACTTGTAAATATTGAACTCGCTAGACGTCTTCCCGAAGGATAGAGTCATGGAGCCATTGCGACAATTTTTTACGGTATTGGAAGTGGCCAAAAATTGTCGACCGAGGATCACCGGAATTTGGTTTCTTGGGTAAGCAACAGGTTGTGTGTTCATGACAATAAAATCAACAGGGAATATGAAGTCCTCAACTTTAATTAACACATCCTCCAGCTCTCCCCTAGGATGGGTGATTGATCGATCAGCCATTTGGATAGTACAACGAGTGGGCTTAAGCTCTCCAATGCCTAATTGCTCGTACACAGAATAAGATAGCAAATTGACACTAGCACCAAGATCTAGTAGTGCTTTATTGATGTTCTTGTCCCCAATTGTTATCGAAATAGTAGGACAATCGGGGTCCTTTTGCTTTTGGGGTAAAGAATTAACAAGAGCATCGCTAATAGCACTAGCCACAAAAATTTTCTTTGGTACTTGTGACTTTCTCTTTTTAGTGCATAAGACCTTTAAGATTTTTGCATATGAAGGAACTTGTTGGATCGCATCCAAAAGAGGGATATTTATGCTTACCTGTTTGAACAACTCGACAATCTTCTCCATTTGTGGAGTTGGTTTATTGGATCTCAACCGGTCTGAAAAAGGAGCATTTTGAAATTTTGTTGAGTCCAATTTTTGCGGATCAGATTGTTGAGTTGGAACGGAACCTCGTGTAGATGTGTTCGTGTTGTGAGAAGTGGGTCCGTTCGAGCAAGAAGGAGTAGAGCCTTGTGAATGATGGAGAACGGGTTCTAACGAAGAAGAAGAAGGTGAAGAAGAACCACCGGCAGGGGTGTCATTGTGAATGCCCACATTGTTTTTCAACATTTTCCCCGATCTCAATATGGTCACAGCGTTTACGTTATGAGTTTGCTGTTGATGTGCAGCATGTGCGTGACCGGGGTTGGGCAGTGGTTGAGATGGGAGCTTTCCTTTCTCTCGCTCGCTCAATGCTGCATTGAGTTGTGCAATTTGTGCCTCAATAGATTTGATGCTTTGATCGTGTGAGACACTGTTTTGCACCAAAGATTGAATAGAAGTCTCTAGTCTTGCTGTAGACTGTGTAGATTGCTTTAGTAACGCATCTAGACTTATTTCGAGTGAGCTAACCTTGTCATTGTTAGGTTGAACAAAATTGTTTGGCGCGTAAGAATTATTAGGCACAAAATTGTTCACTTGATTAGGGTAAGGTTGCTGTTGGAAAGGTTGTTGAAATTGAGTTTGTGGGGGTGCTTGTTGTTGTTGTGGAGAAGGCCCTTGATAATTGTTATTTTCTTGGAATTGTTGATTTTGGTTCCAAGCGAAATTTGGGTGACTCCTCCACCCCGGATTGTATGTAGAAGAGTATGGATCGTTTCTCTGTCGTTGCTGAAAGGCAGCATTGACTTGATCCTGTCCTTAAGTAGATGCATTGTAAGGACACTCTTCGGTTAAGTGTGATGGAGCCGAACAACAAGCACACACAGTTCGTGGAGGCATAACAGGGGCAGGAGAAGATGACGAGATTTTGGTCTCAATCGCTTCTAACTTTTTAGCAAGAGCGGCCATCTCGGCCTTCATAGCAATTGACATCTTTACTTGATGTATGCCTGCCCTAGATTGACCACTAGAAGAAGATGATGTGGTCTTGGAGCTCTCCCACTGAATTGTTTGTTCACTAAGATCCTCAAGAAACTGCCACACTTCCTCGCTAGATTTGGAGAGAAAATGACCTTGACATATGGTTTCTAGCAACTGCTTCGTTGCCGAGTTCAATCCCTCGTATAATGTTTGGCAAAGTTGCCAACTTTCGATCCCATGATGAGGGCATTGAACGAGTAGGTCTTTAAATCTCTCAAAGCACTTCCAAAATGGTTCGGAAGGAAGCTGTGAAAATTGTATAATCTCATTACGGATTCTAGCAGTTTTGTGATGAGGATAGAACTTTTTAAGAAAAGTTTTCACAAACTCGTTCCAATTTCTAATGGAATGTGATGCGGTGCTGTATAGCCATTTCTCGGCTAGGTCACATAAGGTAAAAGAAATGACCCTTAGCCTTATAGCGTCATCACTTAATTGGGTCGTTTTCATCATAGCGCACACATTTTGGAATTTATTGATAAAAATATAAGTATCTTCAGATTCCAAACCATGAAATTTTGGCAGCATATTGATGAAATGTGGTTTTATTTCAAAATTGTCCCCATTTGCCGGTGGGGGTGAAAGACAGGTAGGTAAAGAGTGTGGACGGGGTAGAAGAGATCCTGGAACGCGACTCGTGCGGGCGGTTCAACAGGCGGTTGATTCGGGTTATTCGCACCTAACGGGGGTGGAATCATTCCCGTCGGTAAGGTATTGTTGGTGTCACGCCCCGCTTCCCAAAATACAGAATACGAGGAGTAGACAAGGCCAGCCATGCTCTACGGTCAAGGAAATGTCCTGCCGTAGTCACACTTCGGCTTCTAGTTTTTCATCGTAAACAGTAAATGATGCGCAGGTAATGAGAAATGCAGTAACTGAAAGAAACAATGTAAAGAACTGACCTGAGGGGGAAAACAAACGAATGTAACTCTGAAGAGCAAGTCGAGGTGTCCGTGATACACGTCTAGTTCTGGTCCAGGCTAAATCTTCTCCTCACACTGAACATGCATACTCAGGTCGTCAGAGCGACACAATAGCAATATAATACATAAAATCATATGCCAATTCTAACAGTGATAACAGATATATGTAACAGTAAATCAAAAAGGTATATGTATGAACACGCAATAATCAGTGCAGCGGAACAATAAAAACAGTAGAACGATATGTCACGTATGTCAACACAGTATGTAAGGTATATCAATGCCAGTATGCCTATTAGTCTCTAAGTCTCACTGTACAAGTCACTAAGCCTATCGTCAGTTCAAGTGTGAGAGTCAACCACTCGTGAGTGTCCTCCACCCAAGGGTAGAACCCAAGGGCAAGGGACCACGGGCCCAACATGTATATCACAGTGAATATCACATACCCTGTAAATCTCCATATAACTCCCTAAATATATAAGCCGGCATGGGACTCCCGAGATTCTGTTGAACTCACACTTAAACTACCCCACACCCCGTGGTCTACATCAAACGCTAACCATAACCCTAAATACTAATCGATCCGTGACAAGTCTGCGCGAGAACTGGAGACATGACCTCCATCAAGCACGTCCCGACTAATACCTAAGATAAATGGCAGTGTCTGGTGCCTTATCTGTGACACCCGTACAAGCGCTTCCATAAGTGTCCCATACCACTTATAGTCACACGTACACGCATCCCACAGACGTCGACAATGCAATAGAATAATAGGGTCACCGATTGTGTACAAGTACGTATCACTTTCACTTATTCACGGATACACGAACACTGACCTACTTGCCACAATCATCACTAAAATCTAACACTGGGTAAATGCACGATATCACTAGGCTATCACTGCAATGATACGGGTATGATATGATGCGTAAACAGTATATGAAGCATGATTAAGGTGTCATAAAAATAGTATTCTAACACTTGCACGATTTATCATGAAACGTACGTGTATAGTTTAGCGAAATGATAAACATGTATTAATTAGTATGTTCAGTTGTCCATCCATCGAATTTAGTTTCACGCCAATCGGGTTCCAGGATCATTAATTATAACCATTTCATTTTAAGCGCTCGCGGTTTCAGAATCAGAAGTCCGTTTCGCAACGCATTTTAATCCCAGTTGGGATCAGATTTTAGCGATGCTACAGTTGGATGAAATCTAGGGTTTTCAGTAAGTTTTTCAACGCAATAGACGGATCTTCAATCGCGTTTGTACGTCAGGAGATATACACTATTCAATACCAATATGTTAGTCCCGATCCTGCTGAGACTGTTATGCGTCCCGATCTATTAAATTACAGATTAAATATCAAACGGTAACGAAACAGAATGAAACCAATTGTGTTGTCTAGCTAACAGATTTACCTATAATAAGCAGTAGAGTTCCGTAATCTACAAGTTAAGGAGATCTTGTGGTACCCCTTACGGAACAGCAAGCAACAACTGGAGTCGCTCTGGACTGCAGTCCAGAGTCGCACTCCGATCCAAATATCATCACAAATTAAGTACAGGAATACCAGGAATCCAGTATAGGGTTAAAGTTCGTCGAGTCGGCTTCGATTTGAACCCTCGAACGCACCATTCCAGTATGTATATGATTTATGGTGAATTTAACGGTTTTCAGGTACAATAAAATTACAGTTTTACGATTAAACTTGGGGGTAGTTGTTTTGGTCATTAACGATCAAATTATCCAAGGAAATTCCTGCACTAGGTTCACAGCCATACGGGCCAAACGATACCGTTTAGTTCCGTCAAGTTTAATGATAGTTTCCTATGAAAACACACATCGAACAGTTACGTTGTAATATTTAACACAAGGTAAAACATGGAATATATATACGATTATAACTTGTAAATTAATAAATAGTAGCATGTAGCAAGTGGGGACTTGCCTGGACACGTCTCAGAGACGTACGGTGATGGTAACATCACGAACGCGACACGATGATCACAGGCTTGGGCTCGGCTATGGGGTTCCATCTCGGCAACGGCTAGGGCTCGTGACACTGTAGAGGTGATGGTGTTGTGCGTCCGATGGCGAGGGATCGTAGATGGAGGGAGATATTGAGAGAGAAGGAGCCAGAGAGAGAAGTGTTGGAGAGGGAAAATGTAGAGAGAAAGAGAAGCAGTGAGAGAGAGTGAGCGAGAAAGAGAATTTGAGAGAGAGAGAACGGAGAGTTAGAGTGAAAGAGAGAGAGAAGAGAGAGAGAGAGGAGTTAGAGAGCAACAGAGAGGGAGTGTGTGTAGGCAGAGACAGAGATGAGTGAGAGAGAAAGAAGACTGAGAGAGAGAGAGCACGGAGAGGTTGAGAAGAGAGAGAGAGTAGAGGAAGAGAGAGAGAGAGTGAAAGAGAGATGTTACAGAGAGTGAGGGAGAAATTGAAACAGAGAAAGAGAGGCAAGAGAGAACTGGAGAGGTAGAGAGGTGTGTAGAGAGAGTGATGACGACGACGACGAATGATGACGACGACGATGACGATGAGAGAGTTCAGGGGCGACGACGATGAGGCGAGAAACTCACCGGCGTCGACGGCAAACAGCGGTCGAGCTCGGGTGCGTGGAGAGGGAGGAGTAGGTTTTTGTGAGGATGAGGAGCTCGGGGTGCTTGTGATCGAGGGTGGAGGTGGTGGTGGTGATCGGGGATGATCGACGATCGTTGGAGGTTGCAGGCGAGGCTTGGTGGCGGGGGCGTGCAGAGCTCGAGCAGGATGGAGGGGGTGAGGTAGCGAGGGAGTTTTGTGGGTGTGATATAGTGAATGAGGGAGGGAGGTAATAGGTCATGGTCGTCGCCGTCAGTGCGAGCGGCGAGTGATGATGGTTTCAACGTGAAGACGAGGGCGATGGTGAGTGTGAGTGCGGGTTCGAGAGAGGAGCGGGATGAGGGAGTGCTGGAAGTGAGGGGGAAGAGATGGGGAGGCGAGGGGGTGAGCGTCGTGACTGTAACGCACGCGGGCGTGGCGCATGACGAGCGGCGACGTGGGCACGGGCGTGGGGTGTGGCGGAGGCGCAGGAAGTGGATCGAGCGCGCGAGAGGGGGAAAAGAGCCGTTGGAGGAAGAAGGGGGTGTAGAGGCGGGTCGGGTTGTGGGTGAAGCGGCCGCGGGTACTGGGGAGAAAGAGTGGGCCGGGCCGGAAGAAAAATAATGGAAAAGAATTAGTTGGGGGGAAAAAAGAAGCGGGCCGGGCCAAGGGGGAAAAAAGAAGCGGGCCGGGCCAAGGGAAAAAGAATAAGTTTATTAGAAAAAACAGAATGGCTGCTGGGCTAAAGAAGGCTAAGTTTGCGTTTAAAAAAAGAAATTCTTTATAGGTTTAGGACAAGTAAAATTATAAATAAGATAAGTAAAATTATAAAATAAAATAAATAAAATTATAAAGTAACAAAATACAGATTTTGGTTTAAAAAGAGGCTGGGTATTACATCATACCACCCTTACAAAAATTTCGTCCTCGAAATTTAAAATAAACGATGAATAATACAAACATAGGCGAAAGTTATTATATTGCAACTAACACATAATGGTTTACTTAAAACGGGTGGATGAAATTTTTGAAGGTATATATACGCAAGAGCAACATACAAAAGGATAGGTTTAAATAAGTATACGGTAGGAATAACTATAAGGACGAAATACAAGTATACGAGAATATAGATAAAAATAATGAACAATAATAATCAAGGCGTGTTTAATAAAATCGAAATCCAAATGTGTGCATATATAAGTATATCAAAAGTAGCAAGGTGGAAATAATAAGTATAAGGCACAACCATTTATAATAGTAAACATAGGCACAACACTCGAAAATAAAACAACGACAATAAGGTAGTGAAAGATTTGTCGGTAGGTTAAAACATTTTAGGATAATGTATTGGTCAAATAACGTAGAAAACTCATATAGTGAAAATAAGAAACATGGAACGAAAATATGCGTGATGTAAGGCTGCGCTATCGAAACATAATGGAAAGCTAGTAGTGAAGCACTTGAAATGCGCAAAACGGAGATAGTCAATAAAACGCACTCTCGATAAATACAAAATAATGAAAACCCAATTTCGAATAATAAAGTCCCTAAATATATATAGGGTAATAGGAAAACACACAAAAATGTATAGGGCTAGATAGGGTAAGGATTTCAAGGAAATGTGGATCATTCAAAGGTCGGAGTATGGCTGCTTTAGGCTGAATGTTAAGGAGATTGGGATCGGGTCAGCACATGAAGTAAGGGTGAGCAACAAAGGACTACAAGAGAAAAGTATGGGGAGGATAACGTTCGGTACATCATATGAATCAAGAATTTGAAGGGTTAGCTAACTCGAGGATTTCACTATGAACTTCTCCTCCCAGAAGGATCTCAAACGAGACGCAGACAAAGGATGGAGGGTGAAACTCAAAAGATCGGGTGTGGTACTTGTTAATCTTAGTGAGGGTTAAGACAAAGTAAGGAGTAGGGGTGGACAGATCTCATTAGGAAGAATAATTGTATAGAATAAATATCAAGCAGCAAGTGAACTAAGAAGATTGAAGGATTAACAACTCAGCAATTTATTCCATTCTAGAAAAATTTTAAACAAAGTATCATCGGAACAAAATGTGGCCCGAGACTATACACAGATTTATTGGGCCACAGAACACAACATTTAAAGGAAATCCCGTCAGTCGCGGTTGTGAAGATTTAGCAGGTTGCGGTAGGCTCGCGCACTCAGATAGGGGCGTCCATTTCCATAGCGCCTCGCAGGTATCGCCATTGGGAGTCCTTCCACCGCAGGGTCTTGATCTTCTGGTCCTTCTTCCTCGGATGGAGCTTCTTCATCGAGGTCCGATTCCATGATATTCTCTTCTCCTGGATCCTCTTCCATGGGATTTTCCTCCACTGGATTTTCTTCTATCGGTTCTTCCTCTATCGGGTCTTCCTCTATAGGGTTCTCTTCAGGATCTCCTTCTTCTTCGTCAGAATCAGCTATCATGTCAAACTCTGGGGCGGCTGCTCCTTCATCCTCTGGATCGTGGTTTCCAAAATTGACTTGGGGACCGTTGATCTCGTCGTCAGAACTCGTCAGCGTGTGGTCTAAGGTAACGCATGACTGTGCATCCTCATCTATCCTCATCTAGATGTGGAGCTGCTCCAGGATGGGCCATGGCCTGAAAAGAAAGTGTCATGATTAGACAATGGAATACATCAAGAAGAAAGCTAAGTGTACGAAGCATAGAAAGATATGCGGTGGCAGGAGCTGAAAAAATCAAGATTAAAATGCTGTGATAATCAATAGTATGAATAAGGAGAAAGACAAGAGAATGATACATATATTACGATTCAAGTTTTATTGTCTTCAACTAAAATTTCAACAGATACAAGATTTCAAACGGGAAGAAATATTTATAAAAGTATGACCATATTATTACTGAAATTGGAAAACATGAAAATTCCTATTGGATTGCTAGACCGCAGCATTTTCGTCCCGCGAGTTGATTCCTGGGCTGGGTCCGCCTTATCCTCGAAGTTCGAACTACGCAGTAATCCTCACTTGGCAGAAGTGGGGAGTGTGGACGAGTTTCCTCCTTGTAGTTCTTTCCTTTCTGGGCAACCGTTGATGAGATGTTTGTTGGACCCGCATATCAGACATTTCCCTTGGGCACGGCGACAATCCCTCTGAAGATGTCCCGGTCTCTTATAGCACCCACAACACGGGGTCTTCTGCTGCTTCTGTCGTAGGGAAACAAATTGACGCTTCATCTTCTTCTCTTTTCCTCGTCTAATAGGGATCCCTTTATGATTGGAGACTCCCGCTGGTGCCTGATTTATCTGTCTTCTCAGTCCTTCAGCCAACAAGTCGTTTGTTCGCTCCTGGGCTTCCTTTAGACCTTGCAGGGCACTCAGAATCTCAATGGTCTGATTCTGGGGAGTGGGTATAGATGAAAAGTCGTTGGAAGACATGATCCTGAGACAACAATTTTGAAGATGATATAGGGCACATGCTATAAGAATCAATATATAATATGGTTTGGACAAAGATTTAAGAATATCAGATGTGATGAATTTATTACAAGTGGGGAATCAACTGTATGACTTTAAGTTACTTGAATAGAGTACGGTAGTGCAATTTCAACCACGTAACCTTGTCAAGTCACCCAAAACCATAGCGAATGGATAGCTGAACACACGATGTGAATATGGATCAAGAACGACAAGTTTACAACCTAGACCGAGGGATGTCTTAGATTGCCAAACTATACACGGAAAACTGCAATCCCAATCGATGCAAAACCTGGCTTTGATACCAACTAAACCATGTCACGCCCCGCTTCCCAAAATACAGAATACGAGGGGTAGACAAGGCCAGCCATGCTCCTACGGTCAAGGAAATGTCCTGCCGTAGTCACACTTCGGCTTCTAGTTTTTCATGGTAAACAGTAAATGATGCGCAGGTAATGAGAAATGCAGTAACTGAAAGAAATAATGTAAAGAACTGACCTGGGGGGGAAAACAAACGAATGTAACTCTGAATAGCAAGTCGAGGTGTCCGTGATACACGTCTAGTTCTGGTCCAGGCTAAATCTTCTCCTCACACTGAGCATGCATACTCAGGTCGTCAGAGCGACACAATAGCAATATAATACATAAAATCATATGCCAATTCTAACAGTGATAACAGATATATGTAACAGTAAATCAAAAAGGTATATGTATGAACACGCAATAATCAGTGCAGCAGAACAATAAAAACAGTAGAACGATATGTCACGTATGTCAACACAGTATGTAAGGTATATCAATGCCAGTATGCCTATTAGTCTCTAAGTCTCACTGTACAGGTCACTAAGCCTATCGTCAGTTCAAGTGTGAGAGTCAACCACTCGTGAGTGTTCTCCACCCAAGGGTAGAACCCAAGGGCAAGGGACCACGGGCCCAACATGTATATCACAGTGAATATCACATACCCTGTAAATCTCCATATAACTCCATAAATATATAAGCCGGCATGGGACTCCCGAGATTCTGTTGAACTCATACTTAAACTACCCCACACCCCGTGGTCTACATCAAACGCTAACCATAACCCTAAATACTAATCGATCCGTGACAAGTCTGCGCGAGAACTGGAGACATGACCTCGATCAAGCACGTCTCGACTAATACCTAAGATAAATGGCAGTGTCTGGTGCCTTATCTGTGACACCCGTACAAGCGCTTCCATAAGTGTCCCATACCACTTATAGTCACACGTACACGCATCCCACAGACGTCGACAATGCAATAGAATAATAGGGTCACCGATTGTGTACAAGTACGTATCACTTTCGCTTATTCACGGATACACGAACACTGGCGTACTTGCCACAATCATCACTAAAATCTAACACTGGGTAAATGCACGATATCACTAGGCTATCACTGCAATGATACGGGTATGATATGATGCATAAACAGTATATGAAGCATGATTAAGGTGTCATAAAAATAGTATTCTAACACTTGCACGATTTATCATGAAACGTACGTGTATAGTTTAGTGAAACGATAAACAGGTATTAATTAGTATGTTCAGTTTTCCATCCATCGAATTTAGTTTCACGCCAATCGGGTTCCAGGATCATTAATTATAACCATTTCATTTTAAGCGCTCACGGTTTCAGAATCAGAAGTCCGTTTCGCAACGCATTTTAATCCCAGTTGGGATCATATTTTAGCAATCCTACAGTTGGATGAAATCTAGGTTTTTAAGTAAGTTTTTCAACGCAACAGACGGATCTTCGATCGCATCTGTACATCAGGAGATATACACTATTCAATACCAATATGTTAGTTCTGATTCTGCTGAGACTGTTATGCGTCCCGATCTATTAAATTACAGATTAAATATCAAACGGTAACGAAACAGAATAAAACCAATTGTGTTGTCTAGCTAACAGATTTACCTATAATAAGCAGTGGAGTTCCGCAATCTACGAGTTAAGGAGATCTTGTGGTACCCCTTACGGAACAGCAAGCAACAACTGGAGTCGCTCTGGACTGCAGTCCAGAGTCGCACTCCGATCCAAATATCATCACAAATTAAGTACAGGAATACCAGGAATCCAGTATAGGGTTAAATTTCGTCGAGTCGGCTTCGATTTGAGCCCTCGAACGCACCATTCCAGTATGTATATGATTTATGGTGAATTTAACAGTTTTCAGGTATAATAAAATTACAGTTTTACGATTAAACTTGGGGGTAGTTGTTTTGGTCATTAACGATCAAATTATCCAACGAAATTCCTGCACTAGGTTCACAGCCATACGGGCCAAACGATACCGTTTAGTTCCGTCAAGTTTAATTATAATTTCCTATGAGAACACACATCGAACAGTTACGTTGTTATATTTAACACAAGGTAAAACATGGAATATATATACGATTATAACTTGTAAATTAATAAATAGTAGCATGTAGCAAGTGGGGACTTGCCTGGACACGTCTCGGAGATGTACGGTGATGGTAACGTCACGAACGCAACACGATGATCACAGGCTTGGGCTCGGCTATGGGGTTCCATCTCGGCAACGGCTAGGGCTCGTGACACTGGGGAGGTGATGGTGTTGTGCGTCCGATGGCGAGGGATCGCAGATGGAGGGAGATATTGAGAGAGAAGGAGCCAGAGAGAGAAGTGTTAGAGAGGGAAAATGTAGAGAGAGAGAGAAGCAGTGAGAGAGAGTGAGCGAGAAAAAGAATTTGAGAGAGAGAGAGAACAGAGAGTTAGAGTGAAAGAGAGAGAAGAGAGAGAGAGAGGAGTTAGAGAGCAACAAAGAGGGAGTGTGTGTAGGTAGAGACAGAGATGAGTGAGAGAGAAAGAAGACTGAGAGAGAGAGAGAGCACGGAGAGGTTGAGAAGAGAGAGAGAGTAGAGGAAGAGAGAGAGTGAAAGAGAGATGTTACAGAGAGTGAGGGAGAAATTGAAACAGAGGAAGAGAGGCAGATAGAGAACTGGAGAGGTAGAGATGTGTGTAGAGAGAGTGATGACGACGACGACGAATGATGACGACGACGATGACGATGAGAGAGTTCAGGGGCGACGACGATGAGGCGAGAAACTCACCAGCGTCGACGGCAAACAGCGGTCGAGCTCGGGTGCGTGGAGAGAGAGGATTGGGTTTTTGTGAGGAGGAGGAGCTCGGGGTGCTTGTGATCGAGGGTGGAGGTGGTGGTGGTGATCGGGGATGATCGACGATCGTTGGAGGTTTCCGGCGAGGCTCGGTGGCGGGGGCGTGCAGAGCTCGAGCAGGATGGAGGGGGTGAGGTAGCGAGGGTGTTCTGTGGGTGTGAGATAGTGAACGAGGGAGGGAGGTAATAGGTCGTGGTCATCGCCGTCAGTGCGAGTGGCGAGTGATGATGGTTTCAACGTGAAGACGAGGGCGATGGTGAGTGTGAGTGCGGGTTCGAGAGAGGAGCGGGATGAAGGAGTGCTGGAAGTGAGGGGGAAGAGATGGGGAGGCGAGGGGGTGAGCGTCGTGATTGTAACGCTCGCGGGCGTGGCGCGTGACGAGCGACGACGTGGGCGCGGGCGTAGGGTGCGGCGGAGGCGCAGGAAGTGGATCGAGCGTGCAAGAGGGGGAAAAGAGCCGTTGGAGGAAGAAGGGGGTGTAGAGGCGGGTCGGGTCGTGGGTGAAGCGGGCGGGGGTGTTGGGGAGAAAGAGTGAGCCGGGCTGGAAGAAAAATAAGGGAAAAGAATTAGTTGAGGGGAAAAAAAAGCGGGACGGGCCAAGGGAAAAAGAATAAGTTTATTATAAAAAACAGAATGGCTGCTGGGCTAAAGAAGGCTAAGTTTGGGTTTAAAAAAAGAAATTCTTTTTAGGTTTAGGACAAGTAAAATTATAAATAAGATAAGTAAAATTATAAAATAAAATAAATAAAATTATAAAGTAACAAAATACAGATTTTGGTTAAAAAGGGGGCTGGGTATTACAGTTGGGGTTGAATCCCGACATGCTTTCGGAAGAAGAATTTGAAGGTGTAGGTAAGAAAGTGGACAGAATATCGACTTCGGTGTCGAAGGGTTCGTCGGTCGGTACCAACGAAACACGGACTAATCGGGCGTTAGTATCCCTAGTCCAAAGTGACATACACTAAAGGGGTAGTGTAGTCAGAAAAAAAAATGAAAGACAGAATGTGGAGGTAAGATAACGTCAATGAAGGGGAGTGGTGTAAGTGAGTTGCAAGTTTTCTTTAACGACAAGTTGCAAGTTTTGAAAAGATTTTTCTTTTTTATTTATTTATCTGAGAATGCTTGCAAAGAGATTTTTGAAAAGAGACTTGTGACACAAATGTATCAACCACACATGCAAAATCAGGCCTAGATCTAGGGTCACCTAGGTCTGCTAGACAGCTCCTAACTAGGGCTAGAAATAGGATCTCAAACCGCCTATTCACCGCCAATTGCGGCCAGGTAAGTGCCAGGTAAGTAGGAAGGAACCATAATAGTGGGCCTAATTAATAACCACTAGCCTAGACACACTTGCCTAGACACCGCAAAGTCAGGTTAGGATAAACGGTCGATACATATACTAGTCCTTTTCCTATTGAGCTCGAAGTCCTTAGGGCTGAGTCTAGTATTTTTTAATTAATTGTGGTCAATGCAAATGCTTTAAGTGCTTTCTGGGGTCCTGGAAAGGGTGATGAAATCCCCACCCAATCTGAGTTTGGTCAATTAGCCCCTTAAAATCCGATTAAATTATGCAAAACATTAAATTCACTTGCAATCAAATTTTTTAGCACGGCGCAATGAAAGTTGCAGAAAATCTGTTATTTAGAAGGGGAAAAAAGAATTTTTAGCGCAAAGAAATCCTGCAGAAAATTTTCACAAAAGATATATGGAGGTTGACAGAGGAGAGAGGAAGAAAACAAACCATGCAATTTTCGCGCAGAGAGAAGCTTAATGAGCCGCGGAACCGCGGTTTTTGGCTCTTCTCAGCCGCGGTTTCGCAGTCAGGTAGTGGGGTCGGGTCTCCAAAAAATTTGTATGGCTCTGTTGAGTCAATTTACCTCTGTTCTGATGTGATTTTTCCTGGTTTGCCCTCTGTAAATTTCCAGATCCGCGATTCTTTGCTGTTCCTGCAAGATTCAAACAATAAACCCTTCAAACAGATAAAAATTGATAAAATGTTTTTGTATTTTTTTCTATTTTCAGATTTTTAATTTTTTTAAGATTTATATCAACCCGAAATTACACAAAAGAAATTTTACGCCATCCCTGGCAACGGCGCCATTTGATTAGTTGTGTAGGTTTTACGATCACCAAAAATATTTTACCGTAATCAGAAACGGCGTCGCTTTGCAGCTAGCCGGTGAATACGGGTCTATCCACAGGGATGTGTAATTTTCTTACGTGTTTTTACGAGTTGATTCCAATGGTGGTTTGATTTTGCTGATTGAGTCTAAAACTAAGTTGTATGATATTAAGGACCTTGCTAGGGTTAGGTCTAAAGTAGGGTTTGATAAGATTGGTATTAGCACCTCTTTCAATGCACTTGATTAAAACTTTTTAGAAGTCATAACAATTATTAGTAAATGGGATTAGGATAATTGGAAAGAAACGAAGTTTCTTCCTCTAGATTCTTGTCCGTCCTTTCCTACTAATTGCTATAACCTTCATGAACGTCATGCATGTCTGGTCCTTTATACGGTTTCACCGTTACCTCGTGGGTAAGGTGCCGTAGGGAACGGATCATGCATGCGTTCATGAAGTTCCACTTATGAAAAATTATTGGTATTGAAAGAGATGAGAGATATTCCTCTCTCAATCCCTCCCTTATTTCTAACCCTAACAAGCGAGGAAATTACTCACTCATTAGGGAATCTTCTAAAATTAACATTTTGAAAACACTTACCGATTGCATTTAAAAGAACTACACTAAATTAAACTAGGGCAAAAAATTAATTAGATCTAGGGCAACAATTAAATTATCACAAGGCAGAAACTAAAATTGAAAACTTACAGAAAGATGATGCTCTTAATCTCCCAAGAATTCTGAAATTTTATTTATTGAAAAGAGGCATGGGGTTACAATATTTTGATTACACTTTTATAAGGAAACAGGGAAATTTAGGGTTACGGGATTCGCACATGTGCGATTATAGATATGCCCACGAAAAATCCCAACCTTCGCACCGACACACCGACACCCAAAGTTTCCACCGACACGGGCATTAAATGGCCGCGGAACCGCGGGATGGGGTGGTTGGGCCGCGGTTCCGCGGCCCTTTGGTCAGATCATTGAACCATTTTTCATGGACTGCATTATGGTTATTTGGGCTTGTTATTTCTTCAGTTCATTTCTCTGTTTGGCTTCTTATTCTTCTCCAGATCTTTCAGTGAAAAACTTGTAGCGATCTTTTAACCGTTTATCTTGACATTTTGGACCTTGCACTGTTCTTCGTCTAGGCTTGACTAGGATCCTTCTATTTGTTGGTCAAAAGTCCCTTTTTCTGTCGTCTTGTGTCTTTTTCACTGTTTTCGCTCCAAAAACTAGTAACCTGTAACATGTAGCAGACATGTGTCAAAAGCATCTGTTTCTTTATAAAACGCATAAGAACGGGGAATATAAAATGCAATATTATGATATGAACAGATCCCACAGTCCGAGGTTAAGGACATCATAGTCCGTGGGTTTAAAGGGACCCCACCGTCTGAGATTAAGGACATCATAGTCCATGAGGTTAAGGACTCTACAGTCCATGGAATGATTGGTTATCGGGACCCGTCACCTCTCTGAAGATGTTGAAAGATTATAACGACAAATATCAGAGGAGTGAAGAGATGTACCCTTGAACTAAAGTTGATTGGGAAATCTGTAGTTCAATTTGAAACTAAGATCAATTAATTAGATTATGAGCACATTGACTCAGTTAAATCTGAATTGAGGACTTATGGCCAACTTGGGCTAAGTCCAATTAGGTTTGAAATGTTGGCCCTTTGTTGGACTACTGAACATTTGTCTGGATTCAGCACCCTATTATTTAGCAATGCTAAACAGGGGTTTGGGGGCTCTGACAACATTTTGTCTTTGGCTGAGCACTAACCATTCATTATAGCTCTGGACTTTATTTTGCATATCATATGAACTGACCAATTTTGAGGTCCAGTTGAAGGGGAGATTTGCCTATGGAAAACTTAACCAATTTCGGATAAGCTTGGCTTTAAAATAGGTTAAACACTAGAGGATACTTGGCGATCACGTGCTCTCACGTGATATGCTGAAAATAGTGTTAAACACTAAGGACGAGGCGCTTAAAATAGTGTTAAACACTAAAATTGAATTAGTCCGTGGGGTCACGTGAGGCATCTGAAGATGGGGCCAGACTTCCTTTATTTTCTTCTCAGAATATTCAGGTAAGTGTTAAACACTTTTAGTCTTTGAAATTATCACGTGTGGACACGTGACAATGCCTCTGCTTTGGGCATCAATTCTTCTATCTTCCTCTATTTTATTCATTTGAAAAGGGGTATTTGTCGGGGGGTCACGTGGGGACACGTGAGGCACCTTAGATCAGTACTGCCTTTGGCTTTGTTCTCTTTTATTTTGAGGGTCACGTGAGAGCACGTGAGACATTGCCTCTAAGCTTTTTCTTTCTCATTTTGAAGAGTCTGTTTAGGGGTCACGTGGGAGCATGTGAGGCATTGCCTCCAGACTTGTTCTTTCTCATTTTGAGGAGTCTGTTTAAGGGTCACGTGGGGGCACGTGACCTAGTCTTGTTCGTTCTCTTTTGATCATTGAGAGAGAGGGTCACATGTTGCCACGTGACCAGATTGGGTACTGATTTATTTACGTGCATGGAGAGTTTTAAGTCCCTTGTTTTAAGAATTAAATTTTTTGGTAGGTTAAACTCTAATTTTGCTTAGAGGAATTAAATTCCTATGTATATGGAAGAATTAAATTTTTATGTAGAGTTAAACCCTAATTTTATTTGGAGGAATTGAATTCCTATGAATTTGGGAGAATTAAATTCTCATATAGGGTTAAACCCTAGTTTCACTTGGAGAAATTAAATTCCTATGAATTTGGAGGAATTAAATTGCTTAAACTCAAATTCTCCCTCTAGGTCTTGGATCTGCATGGCAGAATCTTCCCGATGAGAATTAAATTCTTAACTTGTAGGGAGATCTGCTTCTGCAGATCTTCAACCAAAAGAAGAACTAAGTTCTTATTCAGAAAAGTTAAACTTTTAAACTTAAGAATTAAATTCTCTTTTATTTTATGGATCTTAGATCTCTTTCCCCTTTCGCATCTAGGGTTTCCTTTTTCTGAAGAGATCTTTTTTTTCTCTCTTGAGAATTAAATTCTCCTCTCTTTTTTATCTAAAAAAGTATATCCCTTTCTTTTCTCTTCTTGGATCCTATTTATAGGAGAAAGAAAAGAATTAATTTATTTTGTCAATCTTTCATTGAAAGATTTTAATTGATTTTGTAACCAACATGATCTTTTAGATCACTCGGTAAATTTTATTCACCATTAGATTTTTAATCCAAAACATCTTTTATCTGTTATTCATGGCAAATTTCAAGGAAATCTTTCTTTGTATAAAATCTTTCCATAAATTGGTGATTTTTAATCACCATTGGATTTTTAATCCAATGGTGCTCCGTTTTACAGAACACCATCTTTTTTGTTTGGAAATATTTAGAGAAATATTTTTCCAGTTAGGGTTTTTGATTTCCTCTTAATTAGAATTTAATTCTATTAATTCATAGATCTTTAGAAACTCATCACGTGTTGGCACGTGACCCTCTGATTAAGCATTTGACTAGAATTTAATTCTGTTGTTTTAAAGAACTCAGGAATTATCACGTATTAGCACGTGATGCCCGGTCACGTGTCAGCACGTGATGCCTCATTAGGGTTTTTCCTTGTAATTTTATTACATCTTTAATTCTTTTTAGTGGGTTTAAAGGCCCATCACGTGTTGGCACGTGACCCCACCGATTAATTATTTCCAATTATTTATTTTATTCAGTGCCTACAGGCTTTGCATGTAAATGGTCACGTGTCTGCACGTGATGCCTGGTCATGTGTGAGCACGTGATACCTCATAACTTTTGATCCCGGATAAATTATGAGGCCCATAATATATCAAATCGAAGGATTTTTTGAGACATTTTCAATACCATCAGAATTTAGCTATTTCTCATTCAGGAGTTTGTCAAAATGCAGCCCGGAAAATACTGATTCGCATTTTCGTCCTTAGATTACACGTGTATAGCATATTTGCTCATAACTTTTGATCTCGGATGAATTATGAAGCCTATAATATATCAAATCGAAGGCTTTTTCGAGATGCTTTCGATACCATCAGAATATAGCTGTTTCAGAATCGGGAGTTTGTCAAAATACAGCCCGGAAAATACTGGTTCACATTTTCTTAAACGTATCACTGCCATTAGATACCTTGGGCTCTTTTGTGCAGAAATTTTTTTGTGGAAACATTCCTAAATCCTAATTCCCCACTATAAATACCACCCTCTATCTTGGCTCAGCACCTGTTGGAGATAGTGCCCTCAGAGTCAATTATTGGATCACAGGCACGTGATTGCAATGATTGAGGGAGGAACTATACCGGTAGGACAGTCTTACTCAAGATGATAGTATGCTATTTGGTTTATCTTTATCATCATGTACTATTTTAGGTGACCTTACAGGTCGCTATTACACGTTGATAGAGCCCCTAGGATTCTTTCTTGACTACCAGCAGTATGAGGGCGATCATATACGTGAGTGCTGGGTTCTATAAGCACATCCTTAAAAGGTCCCTAGTCGTGGGAGTTTCGAGACAGAGTATTGATTCTCCAGAGTAGATTAGTGTATACAGTCGAGACCCCGATAAGGGGCGGTGGCCGGTCTCACAAGCCACCGGTGTCAGTTGGTTCACCTAAGATGTATACAGGTGCTCATTGGGTTATGAGTACACCGGACAGGACTCGCCGGGAACACGCTAGTTGGTCTTATACCTGACGTCAGATAGCAGTTCCCTGGTGACATGTGTACAGGTTAGTTCATCGACTTGAGGATCGTCATTTGTCTCATGTGAGTTCCCACTGTACTTTGATTACTACCCTACCACGCTCAAAGGAGACGTGCAAAAAGGTTTTAGTTGGGTTCAGTCCTGAGCCACATAGAGGCAGTGAGCGGATCTTCAGGGGTTCGTCTCTCCCGGTATTGGGGGTGAGGTCGCGCTGTGTCTAGGAGAGCCCTTACACGAAGTCCTTAGCCAAGGCAGGAGATTTACTGGTAGGTATTCCAGTAATATCTCAGGGTGTTCTGGGCTACACTCCGACACGACTTGTACCGCTTTTGGGGGACTGACTTTTACCAACCCCCTAGGCCTGCCATGCGATGCTCATAGACGAACGGACCGGACTGTACGGATATTGTCACTGACAGGCTCAGTAGGGTGTCAGGATGAGTTCGCTCATCGACGTCCCTTTTGGTCAATAGCTGGTAGCCCGTCACGTATGGCTAATATCTCTGACGTGCTAGTGGTTAAATCCACAGCCATAATATTGACGAGTGTTTAGAGTCCCCCACAGACAGTTACTCAAATTTCGGGCGAAACGCTGTAGAGACTGTATGGAGATATGGCAGGGTTCGATCAGATACGTGCGGTATTGCACGGATCATGATCGGACGGAAAATACTAGCGGACTTTGGTTTAAGTCGGATCCTAGTATTGCACAGTGTAGATTTTGTCTCATTGCAATTGTATTTCGGTCGGAATACAAATGCGGGTGTGTATACACAGTAGCGGGGTTTTCCTGTAATTTATTACGGGATCAGTTTTTTGGAGTTGCCAAATTGCTTTCCGTTTCGGCCATTTTTCTTTGTATCTTTCATTGGCTGAAGATTGGTGGAGGAGGGCTTATTTGCATTTGTGCAAATAAGCATTTTGGAGGATTGTCTTTGCATATTGTTGCTTCATGATAGCTCTTGATTGACTTTGACTTCTTGACCTCATCATTACTTGACTTTTGTGATGGTGATGGGTTATGATGAGGTTGGTGGAGTGTTGGTTTTGATTGATGATGATTTTTTCTCATCATCTCTTTTCTCTCTCTTGCATTATGAAGGCTCACTCATGTTTGATCCATACACTCTCTTCTCACTCTTTTGACCATGCCAAGGCCGGCTACTTCTTCTAGGGGCTGTCCCAATTTTTGTAGTGGGGATTTTTCTCTTCACGCTTGCTAAAAATCCCCAAGTTCACCACAAAAATTCCACATATCATTTCTCCACCATATGGCAACTCCTTTGAACCCCAAAAGAGACATAGAGTTCTACAGATAACCTACAGCAAACCTTGGGCACGTCAGCTCGCCAACTTCGTGCCCGAGTTGCCTCGGTCCAGAGGTGGGAGCTCGTAAAAGAAGCCGGCGATGTGGTGTCCTTCCGGCGAGGAGGTGAAGGCCGGAGATTCCGCGAGGAGATCGGGACGACGACGAGAAGACCGAAGGACACGGATCGCTCGGTATATCTCTCTACCGCTTCTCTTGTTAGCTAGGATTAAATTAATGGTCCGATCCGGGATTTTTGTGCGCGGTGATGCTGTTTCTAGTTTACAGAAAAGTTTTAGTTTCCGCATTTGGTCTCGTTTTGACGGCCAGAGCGCCGCCGTGCACTTACAGCACCATTATGAAAATTCTAGCCAAAACTCTCTAAAAAGTTCCTAGTGCAAGTAAAGTAAAGTGGAGTTAGAAAGTAAGTTGGTTCCGGTGAAGATCGATACAAATTCAGGAGCTTCCGTGACTCCACGACAATCATCCTCCATTCTTTATCCTTTCTTTGAGCTTTCTAAACAGTAAGTCCCTCCCAAACTCCTTTTCTCTTCATTGAATTTCATTTTAATCAAAATCGGTAAAAGTGGAGTTATTACTGATATCATATTTTCTAAAGCCTATAACTCCATTTTCCTTTATCATTTGATCAAAAAAAATTTACTATTTCACTTTTAATCTTAATACCAATATTTAGAATAAATTTTACCCAAGAATCTCATATAAAATAAGCATATTTGAACTTTTACATTAAAATACCTTGAATTTTGTTATCACAACTTTTCGACAAAATTGCTTAACAATACCTTTAGGAAAACTTCACGGGGTAACGACCTACCCCACACGCATATTTGGATCCATAGCATTATGCCTCTTTTGTATGAATATTTGTTATGAAGAAAAATTTACAATAAAATACCATATAATTCTAAAACCGGATTTCTTTTAAAGCGGTATTTCATTTTCTTTGTGATTATGCATTTACAACCCTCTTTAGGGGACCTGCTAATGGATGGTGCGGATTATCGCATATACTTGGGCTAGTAGAGCGAGATGCAGAGGTTCTCACGGAACATCCGATCTCGAAAGGATTTAAATACGTTTTTAAGAAATATGAATCATCTAAATAAAATTAAATTATTTTTTAAAACTAAAATTATATAAAATTATAAATCTATATTTCCGAAATATAATAAACCTATATTTTTTTTTTCTAAAAATGAAAAGATTAACAAAGGTCAATAAAATATCAAGTTACCAAAAATGACAAGTTTTTCAATAAAATACCATGAACTCTCAAATGCTAAATATTTATCATTAAAATACCTAAATCCTTAAAATCCATTCTCATGACAATCCTAAATAATACTAATCACCCTCGAGATTTACTTTTTAATTATTTTAAAAATATTTTTCATAAAAACCCTCGAGATATATAAAACAATATATAAAAACTTTAGTAAATATAGATTTAAGCGGGATCAATTCTCTTGAGCCCCAGAGAGCCGGAGAAAGTGAGTGTTGCCTATTTAGATTAGAAAACTTTATCGGGATTATCAATGGCAATTGTCTTGGAAAAAAACACAAATCCTGTAGTTCATGTGCAGTAGTTGCCGATGACTCCCAAACCTAAGAATTCCAGAGTTTAAATCAGTTTACAAGAGTCTAACGAGTCCAATTCAAACCTGAATCCAAAATCACACATGAATACATGAAATTAAACATCAACATGAAACATGTATACTTGACTTGACTTGGCCGAACCATGCTTATAACTTGACTTGACTACATCCTGAACATGAATACCTGTACATTTTGTATCCACGGTTTCGACAAGACTTGTAAATATAATCGATACAATACATTACGTGGGGATAAAGGGATAGATTGGTACGGAACGTATATCGTGGTACGGGAGGTCACTTAAAATACACCTACATGAATTCACGTGTCGTTGTCCTGTGCGTTATGACGGTGCCTTATACTACATGTTACCATAGTCCACGGAGTAAGATGGACTCCTCTCATATACATGAATATCTTCATTATCAAGCTACAAACAACCACGTTTTAATAATTATCATATATCAGTAATCAATCATACACAACTCACGTATTCATTTCACATTACTTGTATATTCTCTTTCTTCTTTTAGGACTTACCGAGCATTAGTTCGCTGACGACATTCCTTATGTTTCTTTATTTGGAATGTTCGTCAAGAGGACCGGTCACTGAAGAAATTGAGCCGAGCCAGGAGGACTAAAACCAGCTTGCGGCACAACCTGATTTCTAGTTCCTTGTACTTACTTTCCTGTATGTCATTATTTAGATAGTGCTTATTATCATTACATCTTTTCATTTTCAAACAGTTGTATATAAAGATGAATGTAAATAAAATTGCTGTTTTATTTTAATACTCTTATCATTCTTGTACATTTTTATATATTGCTTAATTACGATTAACGTATTTATTTCTTAATAAATATGTTGCGGCTTGCCACGTCATCATTTCCGTCTACTGGAAAGCGGAATGTGACAAAAGATAATGCCATAAGATCCGCTCTATGATGTTAACCCTACAAGAGAGCACCAAGCTTTGATACCGATTGAAAGTATGCCCTAAAGGGAGGTGAATAGGACTATGCTGCTACTATGCCCAAATTAAAAAAAATTCTATCAACACTTGCTAATCAATAAACACAATTGCAAAGTTTAAGCAAATGATATACCAATAAAGATAAGTTGTTAAGCAAAACTACAATTGTGAAAGCATAAATATATAGCAAGTGCAATATTAAGAGCAAGAAATATTGAGCATGCAAGTTCTAAACTAATAAGCAAATAAGAGTTTAGAATTTGCAAAGTCAAACACGGGAGATTTTAGAGAGGTTCGGGAGATCTCCTAATCCTCTTTCTTTAGGCGCACGAGCCCGTTCCACTAAACACGTCTCCACTGAGATAATACGTTGCGCACCTGCAACCGATACAACACGTCTTTACCGAGACAACACGTTTCTCAACCGCAACCGGTACAACACGTTTTCACCGAGACAATACGTTGCGCACTCACAACCTTTTAACACATCACTCGACACATGAGTAGCTCTTCTCTCAATACAATCACACGTGCTCACACTTGAGCACTTCTTCTCAACAAGGCCTTCTCTTTTACAATAGCACTCTTGCACTCAAGAGCCCAAATACAAAAAAAAGAAGAGATTTACAATAAACCACAATACTTTCTAGGAGTTTCTCTCAAGCTCAACTAATACTATTACTCTAAAAGTATGGATATGCATCTCTCAGACGAAACTTAAAAATGCAATGATATTTATTGAAAGCTCTGAATCCTGAAAATAAAATTTTAAGCAAATTTGTATCCAGTTAAATTTAAAATTTAGATTTTTCAAATTCAACATTCTAACTAGGTGGAATTCCACTTATGAGATGTTGAAACGTGTTTTACAATATCGGAAGCCTATTACTTTATTTTATGAGGAACAAATGCCAATAATAATTTAGAGAATGACTGGTTTGATTGTGAATATGTTTTGAGAGTTTTGGAAATATTTTACAATACAACTAAATACTTATCTGGTGTTTATTATTCTTCTGCACGTTCATCTGTAGAACAATTATTTTATATTAATAAGATTATTAATGAGTATGTAATTGACCATGATAGTGCATTTGCTGGAATATTACATATCACGGTTATGAAATTGAATAAATATTGATGAAAAGTTCCTACATTATTTTGTTTATCTTCTATTTTTGATTCTAGACTTAAAAAAGATAATTTATTTTTTTTATTAGATGGATGCCATGAAAATTTAGGTACTGATATAGGAGATTATAAAAATATTTTAGATTATTATTTGCATGATTTGTATGCCATATATGATTCACAGTACAGTCAAAACAAAACTTCTTCTTTATCTTTCTCTTCACAGCAAACTTCCAAAAATGTAATATTTGCAAACTGATTTATAGCTATTTCTTCCACTTATAATGCGTTTACAATGTATTTGCAAGCTGATTTAAGTAATCTTCTCACCGCGAATCAGATAGATAATCTTGATACTTTGGACTGGTGGAAAACACATGGACACATGTATCCCATGCTTTCTGTCATAGCTCGTGATTTACTAACAATTCCGGTGTCCACAGTAGTTTCGGAGTTTGCTTTTAGTGCATGTAATATGGTTCTGAGCAATAAAAGAGCGAGACTGTCAGATGACGCATTGGAGATCGCATTGAGCCAAAAAGATTGGTTCCATGCCGAAATTAGACAACAACACGTTAAGAGCATTGAAGATTCCGACACCGATGAATAGTAAAGACCAATAGGAGCTCATCGGTTAGATTTTTTTATGAATTGTATTTTTAATTTTTTTTGATAATTTATAAGGGGCAAGATTTGTTAGCTTATATCCCCTCGATTTTTTTAATTAATAAAATATTTAGGTCTGTCCGGAGATCTATACGAAGTTCAAATTAAAAAAATTTCCAAAAAATAATTCATAGAAGTAAAAATTTTCCTTTAAAAGCATTTTAAAAAAAAAAATCATTTTTTTTAAAACCTGCCCGACCCGACTAATGCTTTGGTGCTTCCATTTGTACAAAATATGACCGGTTTCAATTTCTCTCTCTCTCGATCCAAATATCTCTTTCTCGTGGCGGTCCTCACCGTAATCTCTCTTGCCGGTGTTGCCACCACAGCGGAGGGCACCCCAGCACCGAGCCCCACGTCAGTCGCCTCATTTCCGATTGTCGTTGCTTTTTCGTGCTCCTCTCTCGTAATACTTGTCGGATCTCTCCGCCACCGAAAGGAATTAACTGCTCTGAAATTACCTTTTGTTACCAGATTCTTTATGTGTTATTTGTTTGGTGATTGAGGCATATGAGATTTTGTAATATATATGTTTTTTTTTTACTTTTAAATGAATTCCTTTTGCTTTTAAAAAAAATCCAACACCCTGGAGATCTTTCTCAACACAGCGGAGATAAATCCATTATCTTGCGCCATAAAGAGATTAAAGGTGGAGAAATAGTCGTTGAATGCAGCAGACCTTGATCGCTGCCGATTTCTCCGCCTTCAATCTCTCTATGCTGTCGGCTTCATCGTCTAAAAAATTATTTATGTTGACGCTCGCCGTCGGTTTTGCCTCTTTCTCTTGGTCGGAGATCGCCATTTACTGAGTTCACTTCCTCGCTCATCGACATTTGATTGGTTCGCTGCCTATACTTGTTAGTCAGCGTTCTTGGAGTTCACTAAGTTCGCCACCTCACCAGCATTATCATAATTTACTGCATTCGTCAACTAGCTCGCTCGTATTTGTGGATTTCTCCAGATAATCTCACCGGCGTCTTTGGAATCTGCTACGTTCTCCTCATAGGCCTGCCGGCTCTTTTCGAGTTTGCGAGTTCACTGCTGCTCCTTGTATGCTGGTTAGTTAGTTCACCGCTTTCGTTGCCTCCATCAGTCTTTGCCAGCCGTCGAAATCCTCTGCTTTTTCCGCCTCAATTAGTCAGTGAAGTCCGCCGTATAAGATCGCCGGCGTTTTCGGAATTTATAGAAAGAAAAACTCGATAAATAAGAGAGATGATAGAGGACGATGAAGCAGAAATCAAATTTTTGCAGCTTTACCAAAATGCCCTTAGATATTTTAACAAGGGAGAGTGGGATTTGTTACTTCAACGTGGGCAATTCTTATTGGTTGCACCGGCTGCACGTTTTATGAGGTCTACGAAGAGAAGTACGAAGTAAAACCCAAATAATATATAAGTTTTTGTCATTATCAATCACAGTGAAGGAGAAAAAATTGACAGAAACCGACAGGTGTTATGATGCTGTTGGTTCCACCGGAATCAATTCCATTTTACCTTTGTGCACGTTTGCGAACGTGGGAGGTGGGAAGTACCAAATAATTTCCCTCCTTATGATTCAGAAGTGAACAAGATTCATATACCATTGTATTATTATTGTCTTCTTATAGATATATGAGAATAATTACAGTTTTGAATAAAGGCTCTTTCCATTCCGAGACCTAGATTCACCATCATGGTGACAAAATGCGCAATCTCTGCTATTGTTTTTGGTTATAGTGTCTGCTATTATTAGATTATGGCCATACATCACAGATCGAAGAAATACTAATCCATGAATTCGCTGTTTTATTCACTACTCATTGTTATATCCATTAGTTTCTAATAGCATAGGGACGACAATAACATGTACTCTAAATCCATGATGACCCTCTCCCAGAGCATAGCCACCATGAATAATTATTGCTGCCATGGCCATTTTTTCTTTTCAGGTGTTATTTCTTTGAAATCAAAAGGTAGGCAAAAGTGAATTAATTTAAGGAATTCTTGAATTGAGTAAATTTTAATAAATTTTTTTATTGGCCATAGAAATAAAATACATCATAAAATAATATTGATAGATGGCATATTGATCATAACTTTCAAATATGATTAAGGAGTTGCATGGTTGTAAATGTGGTCCAGTGCTATTTTATGTTGATGCAGACATATGTTGACCGTATATACTATACCGTCATGTAAAAATTTGTTCTAAAATGATATATCGGCTGTTGATTGCTACTTCAAGTACGGAAGAATGACTAACAAACAAATCAATCGTTTAGGTGGTGAGAGTATCCACTTTTAAATAAGACGTCCCTTGATCCGAAAAGGGAAAAAAACTTATTAACAAAATTAGAATATAGTTATGGTTATGATGAGGACGATGATTTTCTCACGGAGAAAAAGAAAAAGAAAAAGAAAACGGGCAAAAAACATCCAAGAAGATCGTATAAATACTTCATGGTCCTCAATAAGGTCGAGTGCTGCTTTTTTTTGGCCCAATAAGATAGAGACATACATTGATCATAATTAAATGCTACAGAGCCATATAAATGTTGGTTAAAAAGTCATATATTGGGCCATTTGGTTGGTGGTTCTAGGTATCCGAGAAGGACTCACAAACAAATCAATCATTTCGGTGGGAGGAACATCCTCTTTTCCAAATGAGACGTCATTGTTCGATTTTCGAAGTGGACATATTCTAACAAATAAGGGACAAAAAATACTTACAAACAAATTAGAATAGAATCGCTGTTCAGATGAAGATGACGATTTCATTACGGCAAAGTGAAAAAGAGGGGAAAAATCAATGACGAAGATTGTAGGAATGCCTCATGAAGTTGAATTGAAGCTTGATGCTGGGATTTGGTTGCAAATATTCTTCTCTATATATAATGCAAATAGTTTTGGTTAGAGTTCCATCCTTCTCCTTTTTTCAAGAAAAAAGGAAAAAAGGAGAAAAATCCTACATTCTCAAAGCTCCACATCATTAAAAAGACATCCACATAATCTATAATTATCCGCATCTCTCTCTCTCTCTTCTAAAAAATATTAATTTTTTAATTATAATTAAAGAAACCTCCATATCTCTCTTATTTCAAAAAATCAATTTTTTAAATAACACATGCAAAGGCACGTGCATAAAATCTAGTGTGTGTGTGTATATATATGATGAGACTCCAAGAAATACTCTATGCATGGGGATTAGTCATTATTGGAGTCAAATTTTAGTATAATTTGTTTTCGAATTTTAATCTTAGTTTTATTGGTTGTTTGTTGTAATTTAAAACTAATTGAATCAAATAAATTTTCAGCTTGAAATATATTTATATAAAAATCATTGCGTAATTTATTTTTCCAATAATACCAGTCTATCAAAAACTAAAAATAATCCTTCTAGATGCATGCAATATTCTATCAATATAAAATTTCCCTCAAGTTAATATGAAAAAAGTATTAAATATCATAAGAAAAAATAAACATTTTTACCTTATTAATTTTCATTGGCCATTTCTCCATTATTATTTTTCTAATTATGAACATATAAATAATAATCAAATAGAGAGAGAAAAATCTATACTTTAAACTCAGAAGCATTTTAATTCTTAGTTAGACATGGGCTAGTACCTGAACGATCCGGAGTCTCTGTTATTATCACCCTTGCTATTAATATCAACGGTCCAGAATTTTTTGAATTTAAAATCAACGGTTAAGAGCGGCTGCCAAACAGTGCAAAATAGAAGGATTCGGTGTTGCTGTTTTTACATGTTTTGTACGTATGATGTGCGGTCAGGATGCTCTCCTAACACCAAAATAGAATGGAACAAAATCCTAATATGAAAGCTTGTTTCTGAAAAGCAATCCATTTATGGGCCTCAAACACCCAAGCCTGGCCCATCAACGGTCAACTCTTGGACAAGCGCAAGTCACGGGATCAATCAACTAACCTTCAAATTTCAATGAACAAAGTCGTTGCCTACGCGCTTACGCTGCGCAAAATATTCACATTCATTCAACAAACTTCAAAAATTTGTTAGCAAAAGAGTCCCAAATTCAAATATTAATTCAATTTAATCCTCCTGTATTTTGACACTCATAAATTGCAACATACAAATGTAAACACAAAACAAATTACAATCTATTTACAATCATAATAACACTAGCCGATTTCTTCTCACAAATCAAACTTATACAATTCAATCTACTTAAGAATCTCTCTCACAATAACAATAACAAAAAGATGAACAAAACTAATGCACAGTCGCAACACAAACCTTGTTCTTGATCTCTTGCGCTTGACCTCCAACTTCCAAACTCAAAGTACAGTTGAGCATCACCTCGATGTTTCGTTTATATACCCCCCACACATTAACCCTCCCATTCAAGTCCGTAAACGTCGTAACGTTTATCAGACTGCCCCCTAGAATGGTCCCCACGACGCCCGTCTTCCCGGCCCGATCCACCAGCACGTCGACCGTCACGTTCATCGTGACGGTCTTGTGGGCCCCGACCTTCCCGTCGGGAGCGTACGCCAAGCCCACCGTCTGCCCCTCGTAATAAAACTCCGTCGTGCTGTTTTCGTACTTGAAAGACGCGACGTTCGGGTTCTCTATGGATACGTCTGCGGTCAGGGTCGCGTTGACGGACAGAGGGTTGGTGAGGGACCCGCCGAGGCCGCCGTTGAGGCCGTCGAGGTAGAGGTTGTTGAGGGTGAGGACGGGGTCCTTGACTTTGAAGACCGTGAATGCGAGAATGAGGATGACCACACCGAGGATGACGACGGTCGCGCCGCAGCAGCCGCAGGACCAAAAGAGGCAGCGGCGCTTGTGGAGATATTGGCCTGATGACTTGTTGTTGATATGGCGGGCGTTGGATTCTTCGTCTGCGACCGCGGCGGCGCCTAGGGCTGCGGCAGGGGACAGGAAGTTTAAGGGCTTCGATTCTACTTCCTTTTCTTTCATCATTGTTTGGCTTGCCATTGTTTTCGCTTGTTTGTTTGTTCGTTCGTTCGAATTTTCCTCTATATGTAGAGTTTTTGAACTTGTGTGGGACTTTTGACTGTTCTATTTCTATTGGACTTTGAATAATTTGGATCAAGATTTGGACTTGGTGGTGTTGTTGTTTAAATTTAGTGTTGGTTAGTGTTAAGACCGTGTATTATATGGAGAAAAAAAATGGAAGCATTGGTTGAACCGGTTAAAATATATTGCTGTTTGAATAGGTCGATCGTGTAGTGCTTAATTTTCATATACCCCCTTTGGACACTTGTATATAATGTCCACTGCTGTGTGTCCCATTAACCAAGTGAGATAAGCCAATAATAATATGATAATCGAGATTTTTATTCATTTATTTAACCCTCTTTGTGTTGATGGCTGCCCTCATCCACGAATCCGGCAACCTTTTATTTTGAAGGAAAAAATGTTTATCGTAAGAGATGTTTTTATTCCCTTTCATTTGTCCGTAACTGGTAACCATATATACAACATCCATACACGTGACTTTGGCGATAACCCGGTGAGTCTCCTCAGAAGAAAGTAAAGTGGCAACTAATATATAGCTTTTTTGATATAACATGAACAAAGTTGGTAGAAGTAACAGATGAATAAGCATTTGAGGAAAGTAGCAGTCACGGACCTCATGGTTAATACAAAGGACTGCATCAGCTATTTCCGTTTTGTAATGGCACCGTCAATTTTGAAGAGAAATTTGTTTTTGTTTTTTTCATATCTAAACTCAAGGTGTTTATTTGTTTATTTTAAATGGACACCACTCAGAGGTTCATGTCATAGAATGTGACAAAGTTTTACGTTGGCTGTCACAAGCCTACCACAACCCTCACCCTTTCTCATCCGGACTTGGGACCGGCAAAGGTGCGAAATGGCTAGTTGTATCAAGAAATTAGCTAGAGATCTACTTGGTGAGTCGAGAGGTGGTGCTCCACCATCTAAGAACATATCATGGTGGAATGAAGATGTAAAGGCTGCTATTAAAATTAAAAGGGATTCTTATAAAGATTTGAAGAAAAGTAGAGATGTGGAGAGATTTGAGAAGTACAAAACGGCTAAAAAGGAAATTAAGAAAGCTGTTCGGGAAGCTAAATCTAAGGTCTACAAGGAGGTGTACAAGAAATTAGATACTAAAGAGGCTGCAAATGATATATACCGGATTGCTCGAATGCGGGAAAGGAAGACTAGAGACTTATGTGCGGTGAAGTGTGTCAAAAATGAAAATCAGAAGGTTTTAGTTCAAGATGAGGATATCAAGAAAAGATGGAGAGATTATTTTGACAAATTGTTCAATGAGAGCTTTACTAAGAATTTGGATGGACTTGTCATTCAATCTCAAGATATAAATCGTGATTTCATGCGTAAAATAAGACTTCCTGAGGTTAAAGAAGCTTTGAACAGAATGGGTTTAAGAAAAACGGTTGGTCCTGACGGGATTCCTATCGAGATTTGGAGATGCTTAGGAGAAATAGGCGTTAAATGGCTGACAGATCTGTTTAATAAGATTTGGCAGACAAAAAAGATACCAAATGAATGGAGGAAAAGTATCCTTGTACCTATCTACAAGAATAAGAGTGACATTCAAAGTTGCTCAAACTACCGTGTAATAAAACTGATGTGTCACACCATGAAATTTTGGGAGAGAGTGATTGAACACAGGATAAGGAAGGATATTAAGATAACAGAGAACCAATTTGGGTTCATTCCTGGACGATCGACGACAGAGGCGTTTCATTTACTTCGTCAACCTGTCGAGCGCTTTCGAGGGAGGAGAAGAGATTTGCATATGATATTTATTGATTTAGAAAAAGCGTACGACAAGGTACCTAGAGAGGTATTATGGGGGACAATGATGAAGAAGGGGGTCCCCGTCAAGTATATTGACATAATCAAGGATATGTACGACGGAGTAGTGGCAAATGTCAGAACTTGCGACGGCTTAACAAGTGATTTTCCGATTACTATTGGTTTACATCAAGGATCTGCATTAAGTCCATTTCTGTTTACCATCGTGATGGATGAGTTTACTAGAACTATCCAAGATGAGGTTCCTTGGTGTATGCTATTCGCTGATAATCTTGTTCTAGTAAATGAGACGAAAGCAGGGGTTAATACCAAATTGGAATTATGGAGGCAAACATTGGAATCTCGGGGATTCAGATTGAGCAGGTCCAATACAGCATATATGCACTGCAAATTTAGTAGCCAGAGAAGTCAAAACCATATTGGTATAACATTGGAAGGGCAAGAGATATCACCGAGCGACCAATTTAGATATCTAGGTTCCATCATCCAAAGGAATGGGGAGATCGATAGTGATATTAATCAAAGGATCCAAGCTGGTTGGTTGAAATGGAGGAGTGCAACAGGGATTTTGTGTGATCGTAACTTTCCGTTAAAATTGAAAGGGAAGTTTTATCGGAGCGCTATTCGGCCTGTCTTATTATATGGTACAAAATACTGGGCTCCTAAGAAGCATCATACACAGAAGATGCACGTAGCGGAGATGCGCATGCTTCGTTGGATGTGCGGTAACACTAGAAAAGATAAGGTGCGAAATGAGGATATTCGTGCAAAAGTTGGTGTAGCACCCGTGGAGGAGAAGATGCGGGAAAACCGGCTAAGATGGTTGGGTTATGTACGACGCAGACCTATGGAAGCACCGGTTCGACGAATAGATACTCTCGATATGGACAATGGCAAAAGGGCAAAAGGGCAAAAGGGAGACCGAAGAAAACATGGATGGAGGTGATACGAAACGATATGGTTGCCAAAGGGCTCAATGAAAGTATATTGTTCGATAGAAGTGAGTGGAGACAGAGGATTCATGTGCTGGACCCGGCGTGATTCTCATGTTGGTTCATATAGCCTACCCCATATGCTTGGGATAAAAGGCTCAGTTGTTGTTGTTGTTGTTGTGGACACCACTCAGAGGGACAAATAACTTAAGATAATGCCAGTTGTTTCTTAAACTTTCTATTTATCTGTTTACATTAATTTATACTGATATTTTACATGTGCAATTGGCAATATTGTATCATGGCTTGCTATCATTCGTGGTCGGCAGTATCAAGAAATTATAATATGTGTGCAAATTATTAATTTTTAATTGTGCAATTCTAAATTAATTTATTTTTAATTTAGTTTGTTAATGAGGTGATAACTTTTTTTTTTCCCGAATTGGCACACAGCAAATACAAACATGCATCACCCACAATTTTTCCTTAGTGTTAAATTATGACCACTTTTTATTCGGGCGTCAAACAATTTAATAAAATTTCATTTAAGCACTAGAACTGAAATGGGCCGCTGTGGATTGGCCCAAGTAGCTATTGGATTAATATCTCTCTGAGAAATGAAGCCTCTGGCCTCTGCTTCGCAAAAATACTGGCTATCTTTTTTTATTTATTTTAAAATTAAACCCCTTCAAGGATCTATGCTGCTCTCTCGCTGGATTCGCTCCTTAGGAGAGCAGTAGCCATGCTCGAACATCGCATACCTAGCGACTGAGTTTGGTTTCGCATCGAAAAGGCGGTGGAGGTTCCATGAGAACGCATGTTGCTCATGGCCATCTCAAAGCTTAGCGCTTAAGATCAAATATATAAGCTCAACTACAGCACGAAATTTCTCATTTTAGAACATCTTAGAAAATGAGAACATGATAATAATTTTATTCATATTATAATGTTCTATTCATTGAGATATAGAGCATACATAAAATATAGGTAACAGAATAACCTAGATAATAAAAAATACACGGTTCGAAATTTTAATAATACATGAGATAATAGATCTTCCTTATGAAGCACTCTAATAATCAATAATATGAAATAAAATCAATCATGATCTTTTCCACCCTTAACATTATTATGAGTATCAGAATTTAATATTTGAAGTGTTGAATGCACACGGACGATAAATATAGTTGAGGTTACATCCAAAAATTTAGTTCTACCTACGAGGATAAGACACAACTATTGATTGGGTGCTCATACTAAAGCTGTCTGTAAAAAATTTTTGAAATCATTCTTCTATAGGTGAAATTTCTATAGCAAAAAGTTACATATGCAAACCTAAGCCCATGAGCTTGAGAAAACTCAATTTGGATGAATAAATAACGCGCGGTCTCCACCTTGTTGTCCTTGCAACAACAATATTTTTGAAGCAAGATGTAATCCGTTCCTTTACACTGAATAATACACTGGAAGACCTCCTCCGTAGAACAATTAAACACCAAACATACAAGATACCATTTGTAGAGATAAACTATAAATGGTATCTTGAATTCCTCCCAGGCTTTCAAACAGAGTAATACTTTATGGATTGAAATCCTGCCACAATTTACCCAAGAGACAAAATGGCGGGTTCCAGAACACCTAGATCCTAGTGCCAAACAAGTGGACCTATGTCATTGTTTGTCTCTTGTGGGCCGTTTGGTTGCTTCTAATTGGAAAAACAATGTATTTACAACTACATATAGATACAAATACCGTGGGTAAAACTTCATTCCTTTGTTTGGTTAGAATGCAGTTGCAACTACATGTTTTGTAAAATATGTGTTTATTTGGATGTAGTTGTAACAAAATAACAAACTATTCTATTTATTATTGTATTCCAGGCAAGCGTTCGATTTGAGTGTAGTTACAACTACATGATTTTTAACTCAATTTGCTTTTCCAACTATAAGTTGAAGTGACAATTACTTGAAACCAAACACTTGATTTTATAAATCAGTATAGTTGGAACCACATTAGGTTTCAACTGCATCCAACCAAACAGTTTAGGTAGATTGTGGTTGGATTTCAAGCCCGGTAGGTTAAACATTATTCTTTCAAATATGTCTCCATCGATTAAGGTTATGTTTGTTCTTATGGAGTAAAAAAACAGGAGTTAGGACTCCTTTGTGTTTGTTTAGAAGCAAGTATTTGCACTTGAAAATAGGAGTCTGAAAAACTTTGGGTTCAGCAGAGCACTTAACAAATTAGGAATTCATGCAGGAAATTGGAGGGAAATAATGTAGTTAAGAGAGAAAGACAATTAAAAAGAATAAATAGTACTCATTTGACAAACTCCAATCCCGCTCCATCCAAAAATTTCTGAATTTAAATCCCAATTTCATCCTCTAAACGCAAGAGATTAAGAGTTCGATGTCACCTATTTCTTTGACTTTAACCTCCAAAATTTTCCTTTCATAACATACAGAAAAACGCTAAATTTTTATTATATAAATATGTTTCTTATGTTTTTTCAAAAAATATTTTGGATGTAAAAGTCCATAAAACCATAAAATTTTCAAATAATCCCAAAATTTTCCATTTCTTCGGTTTTACTATTATTTTCTTGCTATATAACACACGAAAATCATGTTATTTTCAAAAAATTCTATTTTTTTTTGTTTTTAAAATTTTTTTTTAATATTTTGCATGTTGTTATTAGCACATGAATCTAAATTTTTTCTTTTTTATTCAGTTTTTCCAATATTTTGAGATATCAATTGGAAATCGTGAAATTTTCGAAAAATTCTAATATTTTTAGTTCTCTGAGCTGTTTCAATATTTTGCTCACTGTAACACATGAAAATTAAGAAATTTTCAAAAATAGCAAAATTTTCTGTTTTCTATCATTTCTCAAATTTTGTATGCTATAACACAAGAAAACGTTGAAAATTTAAAAAATCTTAATATTTTCATTTTTCTTTAGCTTTTCAATTTTTCTTGTTGAACGTACGAAAATCATAAAATTTACGAAAAAACCAAAATCTTCTGCTTTCGTCAAATATTTAATATTGTTAGTGTTTATGCCCTAGAAGGCCATTACTGTATCATACTAGTTTGTATATTACTTAATGGAAGCTTGGGATATTCGCATGTATATAACAGTCTTGCTAAATATGGTAGTATGCTACTTGGTTTTTCTATCTTAATATGTGAGTATACGTATTGATAGAGCTCTTAGGATCTTGCTTGACTACCAGCGTTGTGATGGCAGTCATACTAGTGGGGGCTGAGTAGTCTACAAACACATCCTTATTCAGGTCCCTGGTCGTTGGATTATCGAGACAGAGCATCGATACTCCGGAGTAGACTAGTGTGTACGCTTCTCATCCCAGTTTGGGAGATGGTCTGTCCCACAGCCGTCAGTACGTCGTACTGGAGATAGTATACAGATGCTCGTTGGGTTACGGGTACACCGGACAGGACTCACAGGGAACTGTTGGTTGGTTTTATACCAGTCGTCAGTGAACAGTTCCCAGGTGACATGAGTACAGCGTAGTCCGCAGACTTGACACTGCTACTTCGCCTTGAGTGTGTCCCACTGTTCTTAGATTGCTACCCTACCACGGCTCAAAGGAGTCGTGCAAACAGGTAGCAGTTGGGTGCAGTCCCGAGCACTTGGAGGCAGTGGCGGTTAGACAGGATTCGTCCCTCCCGGTATTGGGAGTAGATATCGCGCTGTGTCAGAGAGCCATTACGCAAAGTCCCTGGCCAGGGCAAGCGAGATTTACTGGTAGGTTCCAGTAGTTTCTCAGGGTGTAATGGGCTTCCCTCCGACACGACTTATACCGCTATTAGGGGACTGACGCTTGCCGCCCCCTAGGCCGGATATGCGATAGTCTTGGACGAACGGACCGGACTGTATGGAGATTGTCACATCAGACTCAGTAGGAGTTCGGATGGGTTTTCTCATCGGCCTTCTTATCGACAACTACCTGGGGACCGTTACGTACAGCTAGTGCCGCTTGCGGTCTATGCTTAAACCCACTGCCAGCGTAGTAGTCGAGTCTCTAGAGTCCCACACAGAGAGTTTCCTATTCCAGGCGAAACGATATAGAGGTCGCATGGTTTTGCGACAAAGGGTTCGGACGCATACGTGCGTTTACGCGCGTACGACTTTCGGACAGTTTTTACCAGTCGGCTTTGGTTTAAGCCAGTTACTGGTATCCGGTTATTGGATTTTTACAGTCTAAAGTTTTTCCGTATTTTTGCGGATTGGAGGGGCGTTCTCGTAATTGTGCGAGAAGCTTCTAGAAGTGATGACTAAGGAGGTTTAGGTGTCATTTGCATTAAATGAGTTTAGTGAGTCATGAGGGTGATTCATGCATATCATTAATGCATGATAAATGCTTAATGAGTCATGACAATGAATCACCATTAGATATTTGTGAAGCATGCTTATTCATTATGTATTATTCTTTTCTTCAAAAATAAGAATGCTTCATATTTATTATGATAACTTACTATTCTCATATGATAATAATTCTCATCTTCTCTCTCCTCAAGCTCTCCATCTTCAAAGACTAATCCTCCCCTCTCATGAGTTGAGTACAAGGGTTAGTAAGACTAATCAATCCATAACCATCACTCTATTTCATTCTATCTTCTTTGATTAGCAATCCAAGAAGGTTAGTTGCCTCAAGTTTAGAGGTTTAGCTTGGAGTTTTGCTCTCGGGTGGATCGTCTACTACCTAGAGAAGGCCGAGGAGGACAAGGAGATCGTAAAGACGAAGGAGTTGGTTCTTTAGGTATAATCCCTAAACACAGTAGTTTAGAAACACTTTGTGTTTGGTTATTTATAGTTTAGCTTCGATTCAAGCGGTTAGTCGATGTTCGTTCACTAAACAAGTTTGTTTTTGAAAATTCCGCCTCCCCACAAGTATTGGGGTGTAGTACATCGACTTACAGTGGTATCAGAGCCTCGCTAAACAATAAATAACTTTATTGCAAATTTGTACGAATTTCAAACGGAAAAACGAAGCCGGAAAACCCTAAAAATATCAAGTTTCTGTCGAAATTTAAATGAAGTCCAAAATTTTTTCAGGTAAGTTCAGAGAGCTTGAAAAGACACCAGAAGAACACCCAAGAAATTTGAGCTCCTGAATCGTCAACGCGGCCGCGGAACCGCGGCGGATCGCACCAATCCGCCGCGCTTCCGCCGCCGAGTTGCCGAGTCAGGAACTCAAATTTCCTGTGCTGCTTCTCTGTGTTATTTGGGATTTTCTGGGATATTTAATATTTGCTCAGGTTTCAGTTTTACAGAGCAGTTTTTGGAGCAATATTAAAGATGTTTAATCGATCGAAATTGTACAATATTTGCATATTGGATTATATCTGTGATTGATAAATGTGTTCGTAAACCTCCCCTAACTGCTAGTATGTCAGTTGGCAGGGGGTTGCACATTTCTGAAATGGTTTTATCTGTTTGTGCATATGAACTGTATTGGACTGTTGTGGTGTATAGCCGGGGTTATGCAATGGGTTATTATTTAATTCATTTGTTGTAAATGTAATTTGTTGTAATATTACTTTTACGGGGCACATCCAGGTTGCGGTTGTAGCCACCGTTGTATTATTTCATTTTACTGTTTTTGCTCCTAGGACTGACCCAAGGTGGGGTACACAAACTGCCGGGTGGGTAGTTTTCCGTACCCGTAGGGGTCGAGGGCGGGGTAATGGCTATTCATCACAACTATGTTATCCGTCTTTTCTTGCAGGCTCAAAAGAAATACGGATTACTTGCAAATCCAATTAAGTTCATCTGTGTTCTGGAATGTATATCATTGCGTCAGACGAATGTAAATATCTATATATATGATAGCTATTTAGACGTCACTTATGTTTTACACCCGCGCTAGCCCAGCCCCCGCTCTATCGTTAGTTAAGTAACCTAAAGGGTAATGACGGGACCCCGTGGCGAATGCGGATGGCATAAGAGGACGTTGTATTTTCGTTGTTTTCTGCAAAGATAGGTTAATGATGGGACGCATTATCTATAATGCAAAGAAAATAAACCAAAGTTTTAATCGTTGGAACAATTTAAAAGAAACCACTCGGTTAATTTTAAAAACAGATATTTTTTAAATGCGGAGCTTTAACCACTCCTTTTAAAAAGCTATCAGGTTCCTTCGGTTATATCAAGTTCACTACGTTCACGGTTTCGCCAAAACCATTCGTAGCCCTCCGTCATTTCATTTGGGTATTCAGTAGTATTCAAGCTATGTATTTTGACCTAACGCCAAGGCATAGTGTTTGGTAGCTACTGGATATTCATTTGTTGCATAGATAGATGAGTTAGTTTGGGACAGTCGTATTATCATTTTGGCCGAACGTCAAGGATATATACGGATGGGTTCAAATTGACAAGATAATGATGGATAGAACTTGACATGTGACTTATGACATTTTGACCTAACGCCAAGGTCATAAGAGCATGGGGCAAAAACTTATATCGGGAATTTCTAAAGAAACTGAAATTTGCAAAGAGATGCATACCATTTTGAGTTTGATGAATGTTGGTAGCATTCCTACAACATTATCAGACGATGATATTTGGATCCCGATCCTACTGTGAGTATATGCTACTTATCAGGATATTCGTCACTTAACGATCAATGCTATAAACCTAGTAGGTGTCCAGAAAGGTGTCAGCGGGGTTACGCCCCCAGAGAAAAGAGGTTATTTAATTAAGGAACTTCGCGAAAGCGTTGGAAAACCTCCCTCGAAGTATCGACACTGGCCTGGCTGAACGGTTAAGCAAGTATTGTACGGTGAGAATAGTCCTGGCTAATTCTTCTTTCATGGTTTGAGGAAGGATTCGAAAAACAGTGGGAGCCATCCAGTTTAGATAAACTAAAAACCACTCTAAACTTGCAAGAGCATCATGCTAAAGAGTTTTCTTCTCCCTCTCCTAATTGCAGCGACCCTGAAAATGACTGGACTTAAGTTACTTTTAGAGAAAAATATACTGACAGGGCCAAACTATAAAGATTGGCTGCGGAATGTCAAAATGGCTTTGACCTATGACAAACTGGGGTACATCCTCACCGCTACGGCACCTGCTGTCCCTGGTCCCAAATCCAGCAATGCGGATAAGGAAATCCGCAAAACCTGGGATTTAGATTGCGCGAAAGCCAAGTGCATCGTGCTTGCCTCGATGAACAATAAACATCAGAGGAGGCACGAGGATATGGACCTTGATGGCATATTTCTCCATACAAAGGAACTTTATGGAGAGCAATCTCGTATAGCAAGATACGAGACCTCAAAGAACTTGTTTCGAGCAAGGTTGGCTGTCGGGTCATAGGTAGGAGAACATGTCCTAAAGATGATCGGCTATATTGAAGAGCTCGCAGACCTTGGGACGACTTTGGATAATGAGCTCTATACAGACCTTATTCTCCAGTCCCTTCCTCACACCTACGCCCAGTTTATCCTGAACTTCAACATTCAAAGAAAAGAAGTTGAACTTCCGGAACTCCTGAACATGTTAAGGAGTGCAGAGGGCACTTTGAAGAATTCAAGGGAAACACCCGCTATGTTTGTTGGCGGTACATCTTCTTCCGGGTCCAAGGATAGGGCCAAAGGAAGGAAGAAGAAGGCCGCACCCAGACCTAGAGGAGGTGTTAGTAAGGTGGGAGGGAAGGGAAAGAAAAAGTTTGCAGCACCGGTAGTTGGCATGGATGAGTGCTTCCATTGTCACAGGAAAGGGCACTGGAAGAAGGATTGCAAGGCGTGGAATGCCAAGAACCAGGAACCGAAGCAAGCTGCGGCTTCGACTTCAGGTGTGTTTGTAATTGAGAATTGTCTGTCAATCAACTCTACTTCCTGGGTATTGGATACCGGATCAGGATCTCATATTTGCAATTCATTGCAGGCACTGAGAAACCGTAGAGTGCTGAAGGAAGGTGATATGACCCTAAAGGTTGCTAACGGAGCTAGCGTGGGAGCTGCGTTCGTCGGGGATTATCACCTAGGATTGACGAGTGGACATATTTTGGTTTTACATAACTGTTATTTTGTACCAAGCTTAACGTGTAATATCATATCAGTTTCCTTGTTATCAAATAAAGGTTATGATTTCACGTTTGTAAGAGATGTTGTTAACATCCACCTTAATCATGGTTTGATTGGGTCCGGTACATTAAATAACGGAATATATGTTTTAAACCAACTCCAAATTTTCAATGTCCAGAACACACTAAAAAGAAAGTCTCCAAATTTAAATAAAGCTTTCTTATGGCATTGTAGACTGGGTCACATCAATGAGAGAAGGTTGACTAAGTTGCATAGAGAAGGATATTTGGACTCGTTCGAATATCAAACTTATGACACTTGTCAATCTTGTCTCAAAGGAAAGATGACAAAGACTCCTTTTACTGGACAAGGAGTAAGAGCGAGCGAGCTCTTAGGACTCATACACAGCGATGTATGTGGTCCAATGTCTACACATGCGAGAGGTGGTTATTCCTACTTCATTACTTTCACGGATGATTACTTAAGATACAGATTCATTTATCTGATGAAACATAAATCCGAGGCTTTTGAGAAATTCCAAGAGTATAAGAATGAAGTAGAAAACCAAACCGGCAAAAGTATCAAGACACTAAGATCTGATCGAGGTGCTGAATACTTGAGTGCCGAGTTCCTAGGTTACCTAAAAGAGAAAGGAATTCTCTCTCAGCTTACTCCTCCATACACTCCACAGCATAACGGTGTATCGGAGAGACGGAATCGAACCCTATTAGATATGGTACGATCCATGATGAGTAATGCTGAGTTACCGCGATCTTTCTGGGGTTATGCGCTAGAATCAGCGGCATCTCTTTTGAACATGGTACCTACCAAGACTGTGCCTACCACTCCATATCAGATGTGGAGCGGGAAGAAACCCCATCTACAGTATATAAAGATTTGGGGATGTCCAACTTTTGTTAAAAAGCAGCATGTGGACAAGCTCGAGGCACGACCAGTAAAGTGTAAGTTTGTGGGATATCCAAAGCACTCCAGGGGATATCTATTCTGTTACGCAGAGGAACAAAAGGTATTTGTTTCTCGCAATGCCCATTTTCTAGAACATCAGTTTTTAGAAAAGGAATCAAGTGGGAGCGAAATAGAACTGGAAGAAATTCCAGAACCACAAACTGCTACTGAAAGTTTGGTAGAACCAGAAGTTCAAGAAGTACAGGACATTACCGCACCCCTCCGCAGGAGTAGCAGGCCGTCTCATCCGCCTGAGAGATACTACGGTTTTCTCATAGATGGGGATAGAGAGGATTGCATCATAGATGATGATGAACCTACTGACTTCCAGCAGGCCATCCAGAGCGGCGACTCGGTACGATGGCTAGATGCAATGCGGACCGAAATGGAGTCCATGTACACCAACAAAGTATGGACTTTGGACTTTGCTCCAGATGGGGTAAAACCCATAGGATGCAAATGGATCTTCAAGAAAAAGATTGGTGTAGATGGACAGGTGGAAACCTATAAGGCTAGACTTATTGCAAAGGGTTTTCGTCAAAGACCTGATTTGGACTATGACGAAACTTTTTCTCCAGTGGCTATGCTCAAATCCATTCGGGTCCTTCTTGCTATTGCTGCCTTCCATGATTATGAAATCTGGCAGATGGACGTAAAGACGGCTTTTCTGAATGGAAATTTAGAAGAGAGCGTCTATATGGATCAGCCAGAGGGTTTCAATCAGAGTGGGAGCAGCGGGAAAGTATGCAAGCTGCTTAAGTCCATTTATGGACTAAAGCAGGCATCGCGGAGTTGGAACATCTGTTTTGATGAGACAGTCAAAGAATACGACTTTATCAAAAATCCAGATGAACCGTGCATATATAGTAAAGTTGTGGCCAGAAGTGTCGTATTCCTCGTCTTGTACGTGGATGACATTCTATTGATAGGAAATGACATTCCTATGCTACAATCTGTCAAAGGATTCTTGTCACACAGGTTCTCCATGAAAGACCTGGGTGATGCCTCTTACATTCTGGGGATCCGGATCTATCGTGATAGATCCAAGAGGATGTTGGGACTTTCGCAGTCCAGGTATATCGACACTGTACTGAAAAGATTCAGTATGGAAGATTCTAAGCGCGGTAATCTACCGGCTTGTCACGGAATCGCCCTCTCCAAAGAGATGTCTCCCAAGACTGATTTGGAAAGGGAACGCATGTCTATTATACCCTACGCTTCTGCGGTAGGCTCTATAATGTATGCGATGTTGTGTACCAGACCAGATGTAGCTTACGCACTGAGCGTGGTAAGCCGGTATCAGTCAGACCCAGGGGAGAAGCACTGGATAGCAGTAAAGAACATTCTCAAGTACCTGAGGAGGACTAAGGAGATGTTCTTGGTTTACGGCGGAAAAGACCTCAGGTTGGAGGCCTTTGCTGATTCCGGCTTCCAGAGTGATAAGGACGATTCCAAGTCCATGTCGGGTTATGTCTTTACCCTCAATGGAGGGGCGGTGTGCTGGAAGAGCTCCAAGCAGGACACCGTTGCTGACTCGACGATGGAAGCGGAGTATATAGCTGCTTGCGATGCCGCAAAAGAAGCAGTCTGGATGAAGAAGTTCCTACCAGAACTTCAGGTGGTTCCTACCATAGTTGATCCAATACCTCTGTATTGCGACAACAACAGAGCTATAGCTTTAGCGAAGGAACCAAGGTCCCATCAGAAGTCCAGACACATCTTGAGGCGGTATCACCTGATCAGGGAGATCATTGATCGTCAGGAGATCGAGGTTCGGAGAGTTGCTTCAGAAGAGAACATTGCTGATCCATTCACGAAGGCCCTACCTCAGATTCAGTTCGAGAGGCTACTCGAGATCATTGGTCTTCGATATGCCAGTACATGGCCCTAGTGCAAGTGGGAGATTGTTAGTGTTTATGCCCTAGAAGGCCATTACTGTATCATACTAGTTTGTATATTACTTAATGGAAGCTTGGGATATTCGCATGTATATAACAGTCTTGCTAAACATGGTAGTATGCTACTTGGTTTTTCTATCTTAATATGTGAGTATACGTATTGATAGAGCTCTTAGGATCTTGCTTGACTACCAGCGTTGTGATGGCAGTCACACTAGTGGGGGCTGGGTAGTCTACAAGCACATCCTTATTCAGGTCCCTGGTCGTTGGATTATCGAGACAGAGCATCGATACTCCGGAGTAGACTAGTGTGTACGCTTCTCATCCCAGTTGGGGAGATGGTCTGTCCCACAGCTGTCAGTACGTCGTACTGGAGATAGTATACAGGTGCTCGTTGGGTTACGGGTACACCGGACAGGACTCACAGGGAACTGTTGGTTGGTTTTATACCAGTCGTCAGTGAACAGTTCCCAGGTGACATGAGTACAGCGTAGTCCGCAGACTTGACACTGCTACTTCGCCTTGAGTGTGTCCCACTGTTCTTAGATTGCTACCCTACCACGGCTCAAAGGAGTCGTGCAAACAGGTAGCAGTTGGGTGCAGTCCCGAGCACTTGGAGGCAGTGGCGGTTAGACAGGTTCGTCCCTCCCGGTATTGGGAGTAGATATCGCGCTGTGTCAGAGAGCCATTACGCAAAGTCCCTGGCCAGGGCAAGCGAGATTTACTGGTAGGTTCCAGTAGTTTCTCAGGGTGTAATGGGCTTCCCTCCGACACGACTTATACCGCTATTAGGGGACTGACGCTTGCCGCCCCCTAGGCCGGATATGCGATAGTCTTGGACGAACGGACCGGACTGTATGGAGATTGTCACATCAGACTCAGTAGGAGTTCGGATGGGTTTTCTCATCGGCCTTCTTATCGACAACTACCTGGGGACCGTTACGTACAGCTAGTGCCGCTTGCGGTCTGTGGTTAAACCCACTGCCAGCGTAGTAGTCGAGTCTCTAGAGTCCCACACAGAGAGTTTCCTATTCCAGGCGAAACGATATAGAGGTCACATGGTTTTGCGACAAAGGGTTCGGACGCATACGTGCGTTTACGCGCGTACGACTTTCGGACAGTTTTTACCAGTCGGCTTTGGTTTAAGCCAGTTACTGGTATCCGGTTATTGGATTTTTACAGTCTAAAGTTTTTCCGTATTTTTGCGGATTGGAGGGGCGTTCTCGTAATTGTGTGAGAAGCTTCTAGAAGTGGTGACTAAGGAGGTTTAGGTGTCATTTGCATTAAATGAGTTTAGTGAGTCATGAGGGTGATTCATGCATATCATTAATGCATGATAAATGCTTAATGAGTCATGACAATGAATCACCATTAGATATTTGTGAAGCATGCTTATTCATTATGTATTATTCTTTTCTTCAAAAATAAGAATGCTTCATATTTATTATGATAACTTACTATTCTCATATGATAATAATTCTCATCTTCTCTCTCCTCAAGCTTTCCATCTTCAAAGACTAATCCTCCCCTCTCATAAGTTGAGTACAAGGGTTAGTAAGACTAATCAATCCATAACCATCACTCTATTTCATTCTATCTTCTTTGATTAGCAATCCAAGAAGGTTAGTTGCCTCAAGTTTAGAGGTTTAGCTTGGAGTTTTGCTCTCGGATGGATCGTCTACTACCTAGAGAAGGCCGAGGAGGACAAGGAGATCGTAAAGACGAAGAAGTTGGTTCTTTAGGTATAATCCCTAAACACAGTAGTTTAGAAACACTTTGTGTTTGGTTATTTATAGTTTAGCTTCGATTCAAGCGGTTAGTCGATGTTCGTTCACTAAACAAGTTCGTTTTTGAAAATTCCGCCTCCCCACAAGTATTGGGGTGTAGTACATCGACTTACAAATATTTGCACAATATAGCATATGAAAATGGCAAAAACTTTGTTTTTCAATATTTTTATTGGTATATCACATGAAATTCACAAAAATTTTAATTTTATATTTATTTCGGTTTTTCAATATTTTTCTTACTATATAACACTTGATATAAAAATCCTACTTTTTCCCATTTAGCTTTCAATATTTTGCTTCCTATCACATGAAAACTGTGGAACTTTCAAAAATCTAAAGAATTGTGTCTTTGATTTTTCAATATCTTGCATGTTATAACACACAAAATCGTGAAATTTTCTGTTTTATTCAATATTTCAATATTTTCCATGACACAGCACAGGAAAATTGCGAAATTTTCTTCCTATTTTTGTGTTTTTCAATATTTTGCTTAACATACGAAAATTACAAAATTTTTAAATCCCAAATTTTTTTGTTTCCTTCACGTTTTCAATATTTACATGTTATAACCCAAGAAAACTGCAAAATTTCAAAAAACTCAACTTTTCTGCTTTTGTTTGGTTTTTCGATATCTTGCATACTTATAACACACGAAAATAGCAATTTTAAGGACTGTTAAAAATTTATTTTTTGCTTCATTTCCATAATTTTAATATTTGCATAATATAGCATATAAAAAAGACAAAAAACTCTGTTTTTTCAATATTTTTATTGGTATATCACATCAAATTCACAAAAAATTTCAATTTTATGTTTATTTCGGTTTTTCAATATTTTGCTTGGTATATAACACTTGAAAATCATGAAATTTGTAAAAATCCTATTTTTCCTTTCTAGTTTTTAATATTTTGCAAACTATCACACGAAAACCGTGGAGCTTTCACAATCTAAAGAGTCGTGTCTTTTGATTTTTCAATATTTTGCATGTAATAATACACGAAATTGTGAAATTTTCTATTTTATTCAATGTTTCAATATTTTCCATGATATAACACAGGAAAATTGCGAATTTTTAAATATTTTATTCAATGTTTCAATATTTTGCTTAACATATGAAAATTGCGAAAAATTTTAAATCCCAATTTTTTTTGTTTCTTTCACATTTTCAATATTTACATGTTATAACAGAAGAAAATGCAAAAATTCAAAAAACTTAAAACTTTTCTGTTTTTGTTTGGTTTTCCGATATCTTGTATACTTATAACACATGAAAATAGCAATTTTCAAAACTGTTAAAAATTTTATGTTTCCCTTCATTTCCAGAATTTTGCGTGCTATAGCATATGATACTATGTGTAAATTTAAACTTTCAAAATGTTATGTTTTTTCAATATTTTGCTTAATATAATGCAACAAATTCATGTAATTTTCAACGGTCCAAATTCTTCAAAATTTTAATATTTTGCAAGCCATGAAAATCACGGAATTAAAAAAATTTGTAAAAGTCATATGTTTTCTTCGGTTTTTTAATATTTTTCATGTCGTAATATACGAAAATTATGATTCTTTCAGAACTTTTAAAATATTTCTATTTTGCTTTGTTTTTCATAATTTTGCATGCTATATAGTTTCAAAAATTACGAAATTAATTTTGCATTCATATGTCGGGAAAAAGGAGGGAATTCCAAGAAATATTATTTCTTATATAACTTTTCATTTGGTATATATATAAATTTATTTTTTTTGAACCTAACCCATGCATACAACACACCTACGTACGAGTCATACACAAACACACAACGTACATGCACATAAGGAACCCACGAATTTGCCCCAAAAGGTTTAAATTGCGGTACTGTCCTTCTGAGGATCGAACCCGCACTCTTCTCCGTAAGAAAAGCTCCATAAGCACCATACCAATTGCTAATATTTAGATAGATTTAATGAACATCGTGGGGGCAATAGGACCTTTGAAATGAAAACAAAGAGAGTACAAAATTGCATTAGGTGGTAATTAGCCAATTAAAGGAATTCGAGGTTCCAAGGGTATGTTATGTGTTTGTATCTAATGTCTATATGGATGTGTTGTATGCATCGTTTAGGGCTTACCGGCTGGTGCCAAAAGAAATAAAATATATAAACATAGTTCAACACTGAAATTTAACGGAAAAATTCTATATCTTTATTATGCATACTTTGAAGGTGTAGATCATGACATTTATTAATGACCTATCTTCTTTTAAAAGAGGATATAAACAAGAGAAAACCCCCAAAATGAATTCTCTCATTTTAAACGGTCCATATCATAAACTTTTCAAATTTTAAATCTCCTTTCGTCTCACAGTTTTCAAACCATCTATATCATCAATTTTCTTATATAAAACTTTAAATTAGCTCTTTTGATTTCAACTATCCTATTTCCACCTCTTCATACACACACAAATAATATGTACTACATAATAATTTTCTTCACTTGCATTACACATGCATAAATGTTAGTCGAGTTACTTTGTGGAATCTAACGTCCAAAACTGGTGCAGTCTTCATAGTGTAACTAATTACGGAAGATAGCTACTGCTAAAAAGGTTTCCTTTCGGTATAATTGCATCCAAAATAAACTCTGTAATATGTATAGCATATAATATTTTCCAATTTACATAACATAATCTCGGGGTACACATTCAATTTTAATGGGCACGCTCATAATTTATCCTTGTTATCTCTACCATTATTATAATCATAACATGGGTTCCAAAATTGAGAATCCAATTTTAATAACATCCTATGGGCTATAAATTTTTTTTCTTTTTTTCAAGAAAAGAAAATGAATTTAAAGAAATTGCTAACTACTCTCTTCCTCTCTCTGCAGTAATTACGCCCCCCCCCCCTCACATGTGGCATTCAGTGAAAGAATCCATAGAAAATTAATTTTTCCCAACCAAATAATAACCAACTGGGTATTTTCTTCCTCCCTTCCTCTTGATCTTGCATTCAAAAAGAAAAATATCCATTGAAAATTAATCATTCCCATAATTTTCATGGAATGGAGATGTTTACAAATTTGCTAAATTGATGTTCAACACGAGGAAAGAAGTACATTCTTACTTTAAGATTTTATATTCAAAGTTTCATTTAAGTATTTTTTTTAATATTGTTCATAAAATAAAAGGAATAATTGTATTTTTGCAATGTGAGGCAGAGATATTCCTTAGATTTTTGTCAGATTTTGCTTATGTATGTTTTAATGATATTAATAGCGACAAGAACACCAAAAGTTTAGATCAATATTGATATAATTTGAGGTATTTCAATTTGCAATATGAAATTTTTTACATCGCATGTGCATAACACTAGTTACTATAGGATAAATTGCTTGCTAATCCTTAGATGTTCCACTCTGATAGTGTCAAGGATACTTTCTTCTTTTCTTCAACTTTCTTCAGACTCCAAAATCACTTGATGAAACCCTGGACCTCCACATCAAATGAGTAACCAAAGATGATGCTAAAAGCTTGAAGATCATCAATCATTTAGTTTGTACATGTAACCAGGTTTGGCAGGAAATATAAAAAAATCCTAGATTTTCGAATTTCGATTTTTTATTTCTGGTTTGATGTGGAGCTCTTGTTTGTAGCAAATAGAACAGTCTAGAGCTTTTAATTTTGCTCGTCTAGATTTCAGTTTTTATGTTCTCTTTTGATTTGAAAATTTTGTTTTATTTATTTATTTATTTTGGAATTACTATCAACAAATTAACAAAATGATCTCTTTTTTTTTCTTTTGTAAGAGCAGAACAGTGAGCCCGTTCCATAAACTTTATTAAAAAAAAAGAAGAAAAAAACAATATACTTTCACGTGCAAGGCTACACGTCTTTTCGTATGTGCGCACAGACACTCCATGAAAAAGAAAAGAAAAAGAGAAAATAGGAGACATAGTAGAAAACAACAACAACAAGAAGCAAAAAAGCAATAAGATATGCTAATGCACAAAATGATGTTGGAATCATGGATTATGAAGAAGTTGAAGCTTGTAATTTATCATGTGGAGAAGATAGAATAATAAATGATGAACAAGGACAGGAAAGAAGGGAAGAAACAAGTTGAGTAAATATGTTACAAGTCACATGGGAATGCTTTGTAGAATATTCAAGACATGATAACATAAGGTGGCATAGTGTTATGGTGAGATACTTTAAGATATTAAAATCCTGGAAAAAAAACTAAGACATAAATATGCAGCAGTGATGAAACATTGGAGGATTATTAAACATCTAGTCATTATCATGAGGTGAATGCCACACTATGGTCTATTTACATCTAATTATTGCATTTATGATGTACTTTTGCGGTGGAATATTATCGGTATCTAAATATGTTTTCAAATTTAGCTTTTAATTAAGAAGCTAAAGAGATGGCATGATGAGAGAAATTCTCCTCTTGCTGCACGACATCGACGCCAAGAAAAATAAGGTATGAAATCTTATCTTAATATCGATCGGCATGCAGCAATGTCTCCATTTCTCCCCCTTGCTCTAAATCAAAAGAGATTTTCTTCTTTTATTTTCTTTTTCTTGATGATTTAATGAATTGCGTTGTCTATACGTGAAAATCACTAATATCTCTCATTTCCAGCTGTGGCCTCTCTGGAGTCCATGAGAGGTTTATAGACAACATTATTGATTGCTTTGCATACACCTTATAATTCCCTACTATACACTTGTCCTTGTATGTTTGTGTGCCCATCTTGGCCCTTGTTCCACTTCCATCTATATATATATATATATATAAAAACCGAGGTCCTCACAAGAACTCATTAGCAATACACAAATATATTCGTAGTGTCGCTCTATGGCTTCATCAAGGCCTTTCCTTGCTTTTCTTCTCTTGTTTGTGGTTGCTATGCATGTGGTTGAGCCTCATAAGCTGCTTGAATCCAACAAGGTAAGATGGATCTTCTCTTTGTTATTAGTAGCAAAGGGTTTGTTTGGTATATGCCGACACTAAGAAATGCAACATGCATGGATTTTCAAATTATTACCTTTCTTTTTTGAGAAATTGTCAAAAACCCTAGTAGGTTTTCGTGCTGGCAAAAAACCTCATGCAAATTTTTCATGCAGTAGCTGACTACTTGTCTGCTTTATCTAAATAGATCATACATATCGCAGCCAACTGCACAGATATTGCTGGCAATTGCATAGATATCGCATAATAATTAGATATAGCAGGCAACTATACAGATATCGCAGGCAGTGAGTTTTTTAACAACCGAAAACTTTTCTAAGAAGGTTTTGACAAGCGTCCCGGGACCTGATTTTTCCTTAACGGAAAACCTTCTTGTGCGTTTTTGACAAATTGCCTTTTTTTTATTGAAAGTTTGAATGCTATCATAAGATTTTTTCTAATTATAATGCCACATAAAGGTCAAATCGATAAGCTTTTTTAATTATCCTTTATTTCGGGCAAAACAGTCAAGGAACTGACATATATAGTAGTATACTATCTACATCATTTCCTCCCTGCTTTTTTACATCCCAACTTCGTTTTCTCCTTTTCAAACCCAACTCACCTTGTTGCTTTTGAAGCAGTAGGATTGAATCAAATTTTCTAATGACAAATATTGTATGCAACTACAATTAATTTATATCAATTGAGTGTAGAACATGTACTATTTCTTCTATGGGCAAATTTTCATTAAAATATCCATCTCCTGAAGGGGGTATATATTACCTACATATAAGTGCCTATCCCTTAGCATACCATGTCAAAAAATTAAACTTCTAAAGATGGTAAGATTCACAAGGCCCACAACCTCATTAGCTGCGGAGTTAGGCCCAAAAAGAGGGGAAAAGAGTCCTTCCTTTGTGAAAAACAATTGCAGAGATGCTCTGGAGGAATCACCACCACAAATCCTATGCGCAAAGCATGTAAGATACACGAATACACAAAACTTTCTATTTCAAACAAATCTTGACCGTTGATTTTCGATTTTCAATGAATCTGAAATGTTAGATCCAATAGTACGGATGCTATTTTGGCTCCAATAGCAGGGACTCCGAATCCGAAAAAGACAAACCTTGTTTTAATTGCTGGCAGGCCACGTCCCAGGGCTACGTGAGAGGAGCGCAACCACATGGCTGCGCTCATCCCTAACCGCATTTCTCTTATTTTTATTGATTGATTGATTACATTATACAGTTCTGGAGGAGAATTATGCAAAACCATTTTTGGGCAGATAAATTGGTTTCGAAAAATGTTGTTCACTTTAGATGACGTAGATACATAACATACAAATATACGCAGCGGAAATTTATATATCCTAAAAGGTTTACCAATATATTTAATTAGATTTGTATGATCGTTTCTTACCCACGTCATGTTGTTAATCCTACCATTTTCGTCTCCACGCAACGGCCAGAGGGAAACCACACTTGGTAGAAGCGAAAATCTCCCACTTGATCATCCCACAAGCTAACCTTTTGCAGAAGAGAATGAAGAAGGAGACGACAGCTCTCTGGTTTTTCTTTCGAGAAAAACTCTCTATTTCTCTTATGTTTCATGCATAATAATTCATATGAAACCCCAGCCTCTTTATATGAATATAGGGTACCTATTCATATGGGCGGATATTGGGCCGGATCGGACCCAATGACTAATATACTCCCACTCGCACATTCGAGTGGGTGGCGTCCATAACTCCCCGAGCTGGTTCCCTGAATCATGATTCCCTGAATCAATTATCTCCCTAAGAATATCCTCCCTCTCTTCCTTATTCTTACCCATACTTATATGTTGATGCAGCGTGGACCATTGAGAATCTGCAAACGGATAGCCTTACAGCCAGATCCATTAGGACTGACACAAAAATCACCCTAAAAGAAAACAACATAAACCAAAAATATGTTAGGCTCGTGAAATCTCATACCCGAGATCTGATTAGACATGTCCGCTCAAGTACCTTCGATCCCTCTCAGAAGCGGACTCGAACACTTAGGTATACCTCTAAATTCATCGCGCTCTTAAATTTCGCC